>APFE030158483.1:88104-116558 GCA_000404065.3 Pinus taeda
CAGAAGACTACTCCATATACACCTCAGCAAAATGGAGTTGTAGAAAGAATGAATAAGACGTTGATGGAAAGGGCAAGAAGCATGCTCAATGGTGCCGAGTTAGGACAGGAATTTTGGGCAAAGATAGTGGATACTGCATGTTACCTAGTCAACAGGTCACCTTCATCAGCGTTGGAGGATAAGACTCCACAAGAGGTATGGACTGGTAAGAAACCCTCTCTTTCACATCTGAGCGTATTTGGATGTGATGCATATGTACATGCTCCAAAGGAGAAATGAACCAAGTTGGATAGTAAATCTAAAAAGTGCATCTTTATTGGGTATTAGGATGGTTTGAAGGGTTATAAGCTTTGGAACCTAGTAACAAGGAAGGTTGTGTACAGTTGAGATGTGGTGTTTAGAGAGGTGAAAGATCTTATTAAAATGAAGTCCAACCAAAGGAACCTGAGAAGATAGAGTATGAGCTAAAGGAGGAAGAATCAGACTCTACAACAAAGGAGGAATCAGAAGATGAAGAGCCACAAACTCTAGGTGTAAGAAGATCAGTTCGAGAAAGAAGACAGCCAAAAAGGTATAGTCCATTTGCTTTCTATTCAAATTTTTCTTTATCTATTACTAATGATGACCCTATAATTGTGAAGGAAGCAGTGGATTCAGAGGGTGGAAAACTCTGGAAAGAGGCCATGGTTGATGAAATGGAATCATTGCACAAAAATGAGGTTTGGGATTTGGTGGAGGTGTCGGTTGGAAGGAAACCCATTGGAAACAAATGGGTGTTCAAAAAGTAGAAAAATGCAGAAAGAAAAGTGGAGAAATACAAATCTTGGTTGGTAGCAAAAGGTTATTCCGAGGTGCCAAGAATTGATTTTGGTGATATTTTTTCTCCTGTTGCCAAGGTAACCTCTATTAGATTACTTTTATCTATTGATGCTGCTTTTGATTTTGAGGTAGAATAGATGGATGTGAAGACAACATTTCTTCACGAGGATCGAGAAGAGGAGATCTACATGAAACAACCTGAAGGCTTTGCGGTGAAGGGTAAGAAGGAACTCGTATGCAAGTTAAAGAAGTCTCTTTATGGGTTAAAACAGTCACCAAGGATGTGGTATCAAAAATTTGATACATTTATATGAGGACTTGGCTTCACCAGAAGCAAAGCAGATCATTGTATGTATTTTAAATTAATTGGTGACTGTGTTATTTATCTGGTCTTGTATCTTGATGATATGTTGCTAGTTGGAAATGACAAAGAATTATCCAAGATTTGAAGGCCCAATTGTCCTCCGAATTTGACATGAAAGATCTTGGTGCTGCAAACTATATTATGGGCATGGAAATTAAAAGAGATCAGAAAAAGAGGAAGCTCTGGTAAAATGAGAGGAAGTATGTCGAGACAATATTGCAAAGGTTTAATATGTAGGATAGTAAACCGGTGAAGGTTCCTATTCCTGCAGGTGTAAAGTTATCTACTGAACAATGTACCAAGACGCAAGAAGAGGAAGAGGATATGTCCTATGTTCCATATGAAAGTGAAATTTATAGCTCGATGTATGCAATGGTCTGTACTAGACCAGACATTGCACATGCAGTGGGAGTATTGAGCAAGTTTATGTCAAAACCAGGAAAGGAGCATTGGACAACAATGAAGCAGGTTTTCAGGTATTTGCGTGGCAGTATTGATTATGGTTTGTGCTACGAAGGAGTCTAGGATTGGATAGAGTGTTGGATATTCATGGCTTTGTTGATGTATATTGGGCTAAAGATTTGGATCAAAGAAGATCTATAAGTGGCTATGTGTTTAACCTATTTGGAGGTGCAGTCAGTTGGATGAGTAAGAAACAATCTGTAGTGGCACTATTAACTACAGAGGCAGAATACATGGCAGCCACTCATGCAGGTAAGGAAGCAGTTTGGTTGCAGAGATTGTGTTCAAGTATAGGGTTAGTACATGAAGATATAAGGATAGACTGTGGCAGCCAAAGTGCAATTTTCTTGGTAAAGAACCCTGCATGTCATTCAAAGACAAAGCACATTGATGTTCAGTATCACTTTGTGAGGGATATGATAGAAGACAAAAAGGTGTTGCTGGTAAAGGTGGACACTTTGAAGAATATTGTAGATGCATTGACAAAATCTATAAGCTCCAAGAAGTTCTCCTGGTGTAGAGAAACAATGGGCATTTCAGGGCTAGAAAAATGACTCAGCTCTCCTGTGCCCCCCTGTGGAAAGAAAACAACAAGTGGGAGAATGTTGGGTTGTGTTATATTCTTTCCACATAGTTAATAAGGGGTTTTAGGGGTACCCGTAACCCCACTTTATGGGGTCTGGGATAGCGCCCCAGAAAATTTTGATTTTGGACCCTATGGTAGGTTGGCCAAACCCAGCTATGGTTTTGTGCATGATTTTTGCACATGTTTTTTCGACGCGATGGTTTTTCAGTCCATGGTATTGGATGCGATGATTTTTGGTCCATGGTATTGGATGTGATGGTTTTCGGTCCATGGTATAAGATGCTTTGGCATGTATAAATATGTATTATAACATTGAAAGGAACATAATGAAAAATAGAGCTGATAGTTCCAGTTTTGGGATCCAGTGGGAAAATCTTTGTGTATATGTGTTTTATGTGTTATGCTCTCACATTGTTTATGTCTCTGTGTTTTAGAATTCAAATGCAGGTAATTTCTATACGGGGTTAAAACCTACAAGAATCATTCGTTCATGAATTTTTCAAAGTTGTGAGGCTCAACTTGAATCATATTTCTCATTACTACAACATATCCATGGTACCTACATGGATTCTTACTTTCTCTAAATGCTCCATGGGTAGCAACATGTCTCTTCGCATCCTGTAATGTGTCACAAAGCTCAAATGGCCTACTCCTAGCAGGAGGATCACCTAGAGGAGGATCAAAGGGGTCTATGGGCTCCATGGTATCATCAATAATATCTCTCTTAGATTCAATTATAGAAGGACCTTATAACATATCCATATCATCACTCTTATTTTCCATAGGAGGAGGCAGAGGAAGGTCCCTTTCTTTCCCAAGGGAATCATATTCATTGAACGATACATCCCTACATCGTCATAATACCCAACAAATGTACCTTTCCAACTTCTTTTTTGTCCTTCAGCACATTTAAGTATATGGGTCAACCAAATATATAGAGGTGACCAACATCGGGCTTGACACTTGTGAATACTTCTTTGGAAGTCCTGTTGTCCAATGGTTGTTGACGAGCCATGTTTTGAACATATACCATATTATTTGTAAGTTCTCCTTAAAGGAACTTTAGCATACTTTGATCATGGAGAATGGCTCGAGAAACTTCCATAATGGATGTTCTCTTTCTCTCAACCACTCCATTTTGTTTAGGATTGTAAGGCACAATACTCTCTTTCTTGATACCTTTCTTCATGCAAAAATATATGAACTCATTTGAAATGTATTCCCCACCATTGTTGGACAAGAAGATCTTAATTTTCTTCCTTATTTGATTTTCAATCAAGGCCTTGAACTCTTTTAACATTTCGAAGGCCTTGTTTCTCAAAATCTAACCCTGGAAGGCTGCAGACGAGGAAGACCTCAAGTAACTATTTCACACCTACTTTAGGCTGAGGCTTAGCCTCCTCAACCTGAGAGGGCTCTCTCAAAAGGGTTAATGATTTTGATTATAGTTAAGATGGATAACTCTTGTGAAACAAATGTAAAAATATGAATGGTGGAAACACATTTAGCAACTATCCATTGGGATGGAGTCAACATCATTTCAGTATAAAATGGTATTAACCTTACATAGAAGTCAGGGCATTCAGCATTTAACATATTCAGAACATACCAACTCAAATAGGACCACACAGTCTATGAATGTATACAGGAAGTTAGAGCACCTTAAGTGAATTCTAAGTGATTACACATTCATACCACTGAAAATATTAGGAAAAGAACAATACCACACATTCTGAACATCAAATCGCTCATGAATCCTGAGAAGCAAAGCCAAACTTGTATTACCAAAACAAAGTATTACATAAGCCAAATATCAGAGTTTTTTCATAAATTTTCTAACCCTTATTACATTGTTGCTCCAGCTATATATAGAGTTATTCTATTTGATTGAGATTCCTCCTCAAGCATGAGGGAAACTCGAAATCTACTTCTAATGACACCTAATCAACTTTTAACTGCCTATTAAATGTAACAGACTTCAATCGAACTTTCCAGAGATCTAAATCAAGTAGGATTCTAACACCATGTTATGCTAATAAAATCCTTGGCTATAATTGTTCTTGTTCTTTGACGTCTGGTTCCTTTCAGTTTGGCAGTAATGAGTGTTCAAGGCTCCATGCTGGTCTTCTATGCCACATCCTCTCCATTGTCCTGAAATATAGGAAACTACCCTTGTGTACCATTCTTTAGTTTGCCTCAAGATGTTCGGATTCAACAAAGTGCATCCTTTATCATTTAATTACCCAAAATGGAGCAGACTGCCACGTCCTTAAAGTGTTGTCCACCGTTTACATGCGTGAAAACCAAAATTCTTGCAAATTGTTCTAGATATCCTGAAGTGTGGTAAATATACTCACTTTATGACAAAAATCTAAAGTAAGGTTCGTATGCATATTATCTCCACCTGTCTTGACCTGGTTTAATCTTAATAGCATCAGTTGATGCGGTGCATACCTTGTAGACATTCACCTTTGAAAATTCCGGCTCATATTCAAAACTGGTTATTTGGAATTGGACTGTTTAGCTTCAGCAGTTTTGTAGCGCGCTACGAAACTGCTGAGTTGCTTCAAAAATCATAGTTTCAAACCAGAACTTTATTTATTTGAGCCATTTACAATCAAAACCTTCTTTCAACTATTCCGAAACTTTTCAACACTGAATGGATGTGCATGATTCTTCAAAAAGGTGACACTAAGCAAAATCAACAAAATTTGAAGCATATCCTTACTTGAAATGGGATTTCATTAAGAATTCACTTTCAGTTGACCTAACTGTACCTTTAAATCTTCAATTTGTTTCTTCATGACCTTGATTCCAGCTCTTAATTGCATATTAATCATTCTGATGAACTTTGCTTCTTTGATTGTCGGTACTGTCCAGGTGTGGAATTGAGTATTACAGTCAACCACCTCTATAGTTGTTTTGTCTTCCTATAAGGTCTTCAGTCTGTAATAATTAGCTTGTTGTATGGCATGTTTCCTGGTAGCTTTCCTTAGTTTGGCAATCTCAAGGTTAGCAGATTCCAATCTTCTTTTCAAGTCCTCTATACTATCTTCTTTATGTGTGGCAACTGTTTTGCCTTTGTCCTTTCTTTCACGGGGTTATATCTCTTCCCCTGTTTCATCTGTTCTTGGTGGTACCTGCTGTACTTGCTAAAATTTCCTTGTTATGGGTCTCCTGGGTTTGAAAACAAATTGTTCGACTTGCTCATCAAACTTAAGTTTC
Organism: Pinus taeda; assembly: GCA_000404065.3. NCBI lineage: Eukaryota > Viridiplantae > Streptophyta > Pinopsida > Pinales > Pinaceae > Pinus > Pinus taeda. The sequence goes on from APFE030158483.1 coordinate 93,561, forward strand.
TTTGAGGCTTTAGCTTTCTTTGTATTCTCTTTTCCTAACTGCATCAAATCATCTTGAACTAGTGGGGACTCTTCAAAGTCAATTGCCTGCAATAAATCATTTAAATTTCCCTTCAAAATTGGACTTTCTTCAACAGCTACTGACTTACCCTTTTCTTTAGCCATCTGACTTCTCGTTCTTCTCCTTGGAACTACTTCAACTGTGCTTGTTTCATGTGCAGTCTCTTTAACTTGAGCTTTTTCTTTAATTGACTGTTGAGGTGTATTTTGAATGATCAGTGGATTTATAGACTCTCTAACTTGTTTCCTTGCCTTTAATTTTGAAAACCTCTTGGCTCTTATTTCTGTTTGAAGACCTGCTATTGTAAGATCTTTTGCAGGTAGAGGACTGAGGCCAGTCTGGCTTCTGAAACCAGCCATGAAAATAAATGTATTCCAGTCTTTGCCTACCTTTTGAAGCTCATGCAAAACAAGTAATTTAATCAAGCCATGGTGAAACAAAGAAGTTTCACAAGCCTCCTTTCTCAATTGTACTTTGTCACACATCTTACTCAAACTGCGGAATAGATAAAAAGGTAGATTAATGGAAGCCTTCCCTCTAAAATGCAAAAGGAGTTTGAAATGGTACGAATACACCTTGTTATACCTTCCTTCGCAAGTCAGGTATTTCTGTATACAGGTGAGTAAATGTGCATAGGACTCTTCGACATAGCTCCTAGGAACTGACTTACTCAAATCTGAATTAACAAATTCCTTCTTTAAAAACTCTTTGCATGGATTCAAGTCAAATTTGAAAATTTTTAACCAATTTTCTTACCCTCGTGGAATCTCTGTCACAGTGGATATCATCTCTGGTGAGACCTGCAATTCCATCATAGCCACCTTTGAATTTAATCCTGTGAAATTTAGTGCAAATTCTTTGGTCACCTGTGCATGCCCTCCTTGTAACTTCCTGCAAAAATTCCAACATCCAGCTTTTTTAAACGCCTTCTCCACATCTTTATTCTTCAGTTTTATATCCAAACCTTCAGGCTCATTTCTCAAGCATTTGCCTGATCTGTGTTCTTTCTTCTCTATTGATCTCTCCATGAAATCTTAATGACCTGTAAGCAAGGAATACTAGCTCTATTCGAACTGTGAAAAACTCAGCTTCTTTTGAAAATCTGCCTCACTTGATTTGCTGCCTCGCTTGATTACAATGTTATTTAAAATTGAAATCTTTCCATTTATAATCTTTCAAATTGCAATGTTGTAGATTTGTTATTCATGCAAGGCTTACAATCATCATTAAGACTTGTGCAAGGTGGCTTTTATTGGAAATTGTAATCCGTATGTATCAACAAATCTAATGGTGGTGATAATGGAGATGGGTGGTGGGACATGATAAGTGGAGTACATGAACTGACACAAGATGATGTAGCCACTGATTTACCTAAAAGATTTGACATTTGGGAAAGATTCGCTGCAGAATGCACGAATCCCTAATTTCGCAGTGTGGTTAGTTTAAATTTTGAATGATGTGCTGCAAAATCACCTAATAAGGTTTTGCGCTGCGAAAACATCTAATGAGTTTTACGCTGCGAAACTACTAAACAGAGTAGATGCGTTGCGAAAACACTTTAAAAAGAATGCATGCGCTACGCAATTACCAAAAAGGCTTTGTGATGGATAACAAAGTGACACATGACTATGAAATCAGTGGTGAATGAGGGGGACCAATGGTAGATAAGAATACACTTGACTCATGACCTCCTAAGACTTCAGACTTTAAGGAAAAAATGAAATCAACTTAGACTAACGCTCACCTTTGTCATCGGGCTAGGATGAGAAATTTTAGCATCAGATTTCTTAAGTGATAACAAGCCTCTTCCTCATGCTTTGAGTAATATATCCATTTATTTCTTAAGGAATCATCAATAAAGGTTACGTAGTGGAGATGGTCACAAAGTGAGTGCATAATAATTGGATCACATATGTCAGAATGAATCAGTTGGAAGATATCATTAGGCTTATTATTGCTAGAGGGGAACAATCCTTTTGCTTTCTTTCCACTAGCACATATTCAACATACTCCACAATGTTGAGATTTAACATCAGGAATCCCAGAGACCACTTTATTCAATTTCATAAGACCATCAACATTTAGATGGAACAATATTTGGTACCATAGATCCCTTTTATGATTAATATCATGGACAGACTCTTTCAAATATAGAACCCAATGCCAGGTATGTAATTTTCCTTTGATGAAATAAACCCTCATTCCTTTGTCTTCTAAAAGTAGATATATTTTCAAACTTATTCTTCAACCCTAAGACATACATCACATCATGGAGCAAAAAAAATTCCTTAAAATCCAAATGAAATTTAAAAAATCCAAAGCCTTTAATGGGATCACCTCCAAGAATAATAATCAAATTTGACTCACTTTGTACCAAATTAGATAGAACCTCCTTATACATAGAAAAATTATGTGAGGCCCCACCATCAACCAACCAACTATCCAAAGTATCTGGAGCAGAGGAAATAGACAATGTAGAAATGAGGATATATTTATGTTGATTAGCAACATTGCATTCATACCTTAATATTTCTTGACTTCTTTTGAAGAGAGTGGTCTTCTTCATGATCACTTGGAGCATCTCTTCTTCTTCTTTCATGTCTTCCATTATGATCATTCCCTTGATCATGCCCTCTTCTTTTATTATTAATCCTATTATTGTTTCTTATAGTGTTCTATCATGGAACATTACTCTTCTTAAGGTAGTCTCGAGTATAGTGACCTTTCTTGTGACAATTGTGTTGGGTTGTGTTATATTCTTTCCATGACTAGTCCACGTAGTTAATCAGGGGGTTAGAAGGATGGCGAAGCCCCCCCTTCGTTGCGTCAATTGCATAGAAAGGGGAGTCACAGTGGGTTTGAGGTGTGTAGGTAACCCCACTCTATGGGGTATGGGGCAGCACCCCAAAACATTTTGGTTTTGGACCCTATGTTTGGTTGGTGGGACCTACCTATGGTTTTGTACATGATTTTTCGCACATGGTTTTGGACGTGATGGTTTTTGTTCCATGGTTTTGGACATGATGGTTTTCGGTCCATGGTATTGATGATTCAGCATGTATAAATATGTATTGTAACATTGAAAGGAACACAATGAAAAATCAAGCTGGTAGTCCCAGTTTTGGGATGCAGGGGAAATCTTTGTGTATATGTGTTTTATGTGTTACGCTCTTGCATTGTTTATTTTCTGTGTTTTAGAATCTATATGTAGGTAATTTATGTACGGAGTTAAAACCTACATTTGGTATTAGAGTTGTTCTAGCTTCAAGGGGCCAGCTTTGTTGCCAAGGGGTTTCGCTTGGGCCTGTGGTAGACCCTGTTCAGTGGGAGATCTTCGAGATCGATTCTAGTGGTGAAAGAAGATCATGAACAGTGGAAAGATAGAGATCAAGAAATTTAATGGTCAGAGTTTTGAGTTGTGGAAACTCAAGATGGAGGATCTGTTGGTGGATAAATATTAGTGGATTGCAGTAGATCCAGGTACTAAACCAATGGGAGTGTTCAATGAAGAATGGAAGAAGTTGGATCATAAGGAAAAGAGCACAATACAATTGTGTGTCTCAGATTTAGCATTGCTGAATGTATCAGGGGAAGCTACGATGAAGGCTTTGTGGGACAAGTTAGGGACTTTATACCAATCTGAGTCTCTGGTGAATAAGTTGTTCCTACTAAAAAGGTTGTATAACCTGAGGATGAAAGATGGAGACTTGGTGACAAAGCATCTAAACACATTTAATACTATGGTAAGTCAGTTATTGTCTGTTGATATCAAAATTTCAGATGAGGATAAGTGCATCAGTTTGTTGTGTTCTCTACCTGATTCGTGGGATAGTCTAGTTATTACAATAGGTAGCAATACAACTACCTTGCAGTTTGATGAAATAGTATTATCCTTGCCAATGAAGGAGATGAGATGGAAAAATATGGAGACCCTAAATGGTGATGCCTTATCTATACGAGGATGATCCCAGAACAGAAACAAAAATAAGTCATCGAGTGGGAGATCTAAATCTCCAGGAAAACCTATAAAGGTGGTGTGCTAGAAATATGGAAAGTAAGGGCACTACAAAAGGGAATGTAAATCTAAATCTCCTAATATATGAAATGGATCTGATGATGCTCCTTCTGCGGAGGCAAAGCCACCTCAAATGAAGGTGGGGATGTGTACTCGGCTTCTTCAAGTACACATGTAGATCATGAGGCATGGTTGATTGACTTAGGTGCATTCTTTCACTTCACTCCCCATAGAGAGTGGTTCTGCGAGTATGAGAAATATGATGGTGGTGATGTCTTCTTAGGGGATGACAGGAAGGCTAGAATCGTTGGTCGCAGAAAAGTAAAGTTGAAGTTGCAAGGTGGAAGGGTTAGAACACTTCTGGGTGTTCTACATATTCCTGCATTAGCCAGAAATTTGATTTCTATAAGCAAGACAGATGTGCAGGTGTAAAAACAGTGTTCGAGAAGGATATGTGCAAGATGGTTCAGGGGGCACTAGTATTGATGCGTGGAGTTATAATTGGAACTTTGTACAAGCTGCAAGGTAGCACTGTTGTTGATGGGTGCAATAGTTCTGTGATTCCTGAAAGTGGAGCAGAAAATCTAGTGGTCTCTGGAGATAAGACCATGCCATGGCATCAAAGACTTGGACATATTGGAGAGAAGGGCTTTTGAATATAGATGACGGCGAAGAGTTTTTCAGTAAGAAATTTGAATAATTATGTAAGAAGTGTGGTATGGCATGGCAGAACACTACTCCATATACACCTCAAAAAAATGGAGTTGCAGAAAGAATGAACAAGACGTTGATGGAAAGGTCAAGAAGCATGCTCAGTTGTGCCGAGTTAGGACAGGAATTCTGGGCAGAGCCGGTGGAGACAACATGTTACCTAGTCAACAGATCACCTTCATCAACATTGGAGGATAAGACTCCACAAGAGGTATGGACTAGTAAGAAACCCTCTCTTTCACATTTGAGGGTATTTGGATGTGATGCATATGTACATGTTCCAAAGAAGAAACAAACCAAGTTGGATAGTAAATCTAAAAAGTAAATCTTTATTGGGTATAAGGATGGTTTAAAGGGTTATAAACTTTGGAACCTAGTAACAAGGAAGGTTGTGTACAATCGAGATGTGGTGTTTAGAGAAGTGAAAGATGTTATTAAACATGAAGTCCAACCGAAGGAACTTGAGAAGATAGAGTATGAGCTAAAGGAGGAAGAATTAGACTCTACAGCAGAGGAGGAATCAGGAGATGAAGAGCCACAAACTCCGGGTGTGAGAAGATCAATTTGAGAATGAATGCAGCTAGAAAGGTATAGTCCATCTATATTCTATTCAAATTTTGATTTATCTATTATTGATGATGATCCCAGAACTGCCAAGGAATCATTAGATTTAGAGGATGGAAAAATTTGGAAAGAGGCCATGGTTGATGAAATCACATCTTTGCACAAAAATGAGGCTTAAGATCTGGTGGAGTTGCCGGCTGGAAGGAAACCCATTGGCAGAAAACGGGTGTTCAAGAAGAATACAAATGCAGAAGGAAAGGTGGAGAAATACAAAGCTTGGTTGGTAGCAAAAGGTTATTCCCAGGTGTCAAGAATTGATTTTGGTGATATTTTTTTTCCTGTTGCCAATGAAACTTCTATTAGATTACTTTTATGTGTTGTTGCTGCTTTTGATTTTGAGGTAGATCAGATGGATTTGAAGACAACATTTCTTCACGGGGATCTAGAAGAGGAGATCTACAAGAAACAACCTAAAGGCTTTGCGGTGAAGGGTAGGAAAGAACTGGTATCAAGTTCAAGAAGTCTTTGTATGGGTTAAAAAAGTCACCAAGGATGTGGTATCAGAAATTTTATACATTTATATGGGGACTTTGCTTCACCAGAAGAAAAGCATATCACTGTGTGTATTTTAAATTAATTGCTGACCATGTTATTTATCTGGTCTTGTATGTGGATGATATGTTGCTGGTTGGAAATGACAAAGAAATTATCTAGGATTTGAAGACCCAATTGTCCTCCAAATTCAACATGAAAGATCTTGGTGCTGCAAACTATATTTTGGGCATGGAAATTAAAAGAGATAGGGAAAAGAGGAAGCTCTGGTTAAAGCAGAGGAAGTATGTCAAGACAATACTGCAAAGGTTTAATATGCGGGATAGTAAATGGTGAAGGTTCCTATTTCTGTAGGTGTGAGGTTATCTACTGAACAATGTCCCAAGACACAAGAAGAGGAAGAAGACACGTCCTCTGTTCCATATGCAAGTGCAGCCAATAGCTTGATGTATGTAATGGTCTATACTAGACCAGACATTGCACATGCAGTGGGAGTATTGAGCAAGTTTGGGTCAAAAACAGGAAATGAGAACTAGACAATAGTGAAGTGAGTTTTCAAGTATTTGTGTGCCACTAGTGATTATGGTTTATGCTACCAAGGAAGACTAGGATTGAACAAAGTGTTGGATATTCGTGGCTTTGTTGATGCAGTCTGGGCTGGGGATTTGGATCATAGAAGAGATACAAGTGGGTATGTGTTTAACATAATTGGAGGTGCAGTGAGTTGGATTGGTGAGAAACAATCTATAGTGGCACTATCAATTATAGATCCAGAATGCATGGCAGCCACTCATGAAAGCAATGAAGTAGTTTGGTTGCAGAGATTGTGTTCAAGTATGCGGTTAGTACAGGGAGCTATAAGGATAGACTGTGCCAACCAAAGTGCAATTTTCTTGGCAAAGAACCCTACTTACCATTCAAAGACAAAGCACATTAATGTTTAGTATCACTTTGTGAGGGATATGATAGAAGACAAAAAGGTGTTGATGGTAAAGGTGGACACTTTGAAGAATACTGCAGATGCATTGACAAAGTCTGTGAGCTTTGAGAAGTTCTCTTGGTGTAGAGAAACAATGGGCGTTGTAGGGCTGGATAAATGACTAAGTTCTCTTGTGGCCCCTTGTGGAAAGAAAACAAGTGGGAGAATGTTGGGTTGTGTTATATTCTTTCCACGGCTAGCCCACGTAGTTAACCAGGGGGTGGAGCCCCCCCTTCGTTGCACTGATTGCATAGCAGTGGTGGTCACAGGGAGTTTGATGAGTATAAGTAACCCCACTATATGGATCCTGGGGCAGGGCCCTAAATTTTTTTGGTTTTGGACCCTATGTTAGGTCGGGCATACCTACCTATGGTTTTGTGCATGATTTTTCACACATAGTTTTGGAAGAAATGGTTTTCGGTTCATGGTTTTGGATGCGATGGTTTTCGGTCCATGGTATTGATGCTTTGGCATGTATAAATATGTATTATAAAATTGAAAGGAACATAATGAAAAATCAAGCTAGTAGTCCCGATTTTGGGATCCAAGGGAAAATCTCAGTGTGTATGTGTTTTATGTGTTATACTCTCGTATTGTTTATTTTCTGTGTTTTAGAATTAGTATGCAGGTAATTTTTGTACGGGGTTAAAACCTACAAATTGTAGCATTCAATTCATGATGATTCATTGTTTCTTCCATTCCTTTTATTTGAATTTTGAGGAGGAGGCTTCCTTGAACTTGATGAACCCCCTTTTCCTTTGTTTTCTTGTTGTGAGTGATGAAAGAAGTTGGCTCTCCTTTTTCGTGCATTTCTATTTTGCCTCTTGTGATCATCCTTGATTCTTCTTGAGTGATTTTTCCAAAAATCTCGTCGAATGATGAGAAAATATTTTTAATGCTTATAGTGGTAATGAAGGTTTCCTAAATAGGAGCGAGACCTCTAAGGGCTACCACGACTAGGTCCTGCTAGACACAGTTTCCCAAACTCTCTTCAATTGATCTATAAGATGAAATATCCTCATAATGCAAGATTGCACAAAATCTCCTTTATTCATCTTCATGTCTTTAAGTTGATATTTTAAGAAGATTATTTCATTCACATTGTTGACTTCATACATGTTGATCAACTTATCATACATCTCCTTAGACTTCTTCAAATTTAAAACATAAAAAAGTAAATGATCTTGTAAACCATCAACTATACTATTATTTTCTTTTAACTCACCTTCCTTGTACTTATTCCTGGTAGCATTAGGAGCACTTTTAGGAGGCTCAAGAAATTTTCTTTGAATGTACTCCAAAACATCATTTTCCTCCGATATGATTTCCATCTTTATATTCTATCCAAAAAAATTAAATGAGTCTCCCAACTTCTCATTTTCATTCAATTAAGACATCCTAACTTTATTAGATATACTCGTTCAAATTTTCCAAAGATGACTTGTTCAACTCTTGTCTCCTTTGGGCTTGTCCTTCACCTTAGCTTTGATAACATGTTAATTTTGGCATTGCTCTATGCTATTTCAATTACTTTAGCCCAATTTACTTATTCAATTAGAAATATTCTCAATAATAGTTAATTATTCTAATAAAAAATACATTAATTGAAGATAGAACATTAAATTAAATAACAATAGGACACAATCAACACATCAACAAGATACACTAATTTGGTTAAAGACCAGGGAAAAACACCACAAGGGGGAAAACCCTTTGAAATTATTCTTCTATTAGATTGTCTTCAAATGTCCAGAAAAGAGTACAATGAGCCCAAATCCATAAACAATAATTAAAGTCAAATATTGAATATCCAACAATACAACCAACTAATATTTGAAATAATCAAATCTTGTCAAGTGTCATAAAATTTTAAATTCTAAAAATTCAACAAAAGTGAATGTTCCCTAGCCAATAGTCAATGATCAAACCTATCCACCAATATCTTGTTCAAACATCCTCCAACTTAGCCTCAAGTTTTCGTCAAAATCAACCCAAAAAAGTCCACAAATATCTAGTCAAACCCAGTCAATGGAGTGAGATATTCTACAATCAAAGTTTTCAATTTATTTCTATGGTTTTCCGTAGTCAAAGTGCCCAAATCTCCTCGATGTTTATTACAAGAAACTTGGCATTCCAAAATAGAAATAACCGTAAGAGTTCAAACCTAAAAACAACTCCAAGAAAGCATTCAATGTTGGTAAAAGTTATGCAAAACTCAGATTTTCAGCCACCTTTAAATTTTCATTCCTCTAACTCTCGCACTTGTGAAGAGATGACCTGTGATTTCATATGTATCAAACCTTAGAAGAGATGATTAGAAGATGTTATAAGGATGTCCAAATGATCTTAAGGTGGCCTTAATTTATAGCATGGAAAATTTTAGGGGCTAATGTTCGCCCAGTGGGCTAATTTTCCATGATTTTTCCACAAAAAGATTCGCTAATTTCCAATTTTTATAAAAGGTGATTCGCCCAAATTTTAGAATATAAAATTATTTTACCTTTGAAATCGCCAACATTATATAAAGACTATATATAAAATCATTATAAATTTGAATAATTTTACAAATATATCAATAAACATTTTATAGTTTGCATATTAGGGATTAATGAGATTCGCCAATGTTTCTAAACTTCACGAAAATTTTCCATCCTTAAAATTTTCCTTGATTGATAGGCTTTGGAGGAGGAATTAATTAGTCTCTAGGCTGACTTGATGAATTGTGACATTATGATCTTTATTTCAAAAATACACTTTTCCATATCCAAATTGAGTGCTTCAAAGGTTAAAACTGGTCCTCTCGAAAAGACCAATTTAGTCCCTTGATTGGAATTTTTCTCTGAGATTCCAAATAAAGACAAAGGATATAGGAGTAATGCAAGGAGAATCAGAAATGAAGCCAAGGATCAATAGGGACATGACCCTACCATCAATACAAGCAACATCATAAATGAATTTGAGGACCAACAATGATATGGTTTTCAAATGAAGGAGAGAGGAACTAGAAATGAAGTAAATAACCAACAAACATTTGAATTTCCTCCCAAATATACTCTGAATAGGTTCAGGAGAAAAATTCCCTTAAGAAGGCCTTTCATGCTTAGGTATCAAAATCTATTTTATGGGTATTCCTTTCTGTGAAAAAATCTTGTTCACGAGGAAATAGATTGCAAAGCCTATTTAAGAAATGACTATTTTAGAAATAGAAACATAGGATTTTATAAGGTGAAAACAAATGGCTATGAAATCAACAAATCTAGAAATCCTTATGAAGGACATTAAATTCATCTTCCCTCTCATTAGGTCATCTTAAATGTTTCAAGTACAATAATTTTGGGCACAAAGCTAAAAATTGTAAACGCAATATTTTTCTTCCTCCAAATAAAAGTAGAGAATAAGATATTGTCATAAATAGAAATCAAAGAAATAAGCTATGGAGAAGCAAGCAAGAGAAGCAAGAAGAACGTGGTATATCTTGATGTGTTTCAAAAAAATAAAGCTAATGATAAATAGACAATGGATGTTCACCTCATTTGTTAGGAGATAAAATAATATTTATCTTTGTAAAGGAAGTAAGATAACACATAAACCATAATGATGGGAAAATGAATAGTTAGCCTTGATAACAAAAAGATAAACATGAAGAGTCATGTTTGTTGAAGGCTTAAAGAACAATATCATAAGTGTAAGTCAATTGGTTGATAAAGGAAATGAGGTCAGATTTTATTCTAAAGGTTGTAAAATAAGGAAGGAATGAATTGGAAGATTAGCGGGAAAATAAACCATGACTTTAGACAATGTATATTTCCTTAATAAAGGTAAAGGAGAGGAAATTTTTCGGGAGTGTTCTCTCTCTAATCTTATTAGTAAGAAACGATTGAGAGAACGTAGCACATTAGGCTACATTCAGAATATGGGAACTTGTAATAGTGAGTCACATAAGAAGGATGATGAAATTGAAGGTTTGAAGGATATATATTAGCAGCTAAAAGTGAAGTGAATAGTGAAACCTAATTGATAAGAAAAAAAATAGGAAGAGTTGCAAATAAGGAGAAGCATCAGAAAGGGGTTAAGTTGTAGATAAAAGGAAGAATAGGCTGAAGGGGAGAAATCCAGAAAATAATAAGTAAATGGAAGTTAAAGAACAAGGGGAGAAATCTCAAGAGAAGAGGTATAGAAAAGGAATTGTTTCATCTAGGCATAGATAAACACATTCATGATAGGGGAAGCCTAGTTTTAGTTACTAAGAGAAGTTATATATATAGGAAGAGTTGTAGATACTAAGAAACATTATAGAAAAAAATGATTTACAGGTAAGGAGGAGCATAAGTTTAGGGGGGAGAATCCCCTTTCCATTGATGTCAAAGGAGGACAAGTTGCAAGCTTAAGCAAAATTATAGATAGGGGGATTTCTACAACATTATTGCATAATTAGATAAGGGTTACCATCAATGAAAAAAGGGGAGATTGTTCAATTTTTTTTGTCATTGATGTAAAATATAAGGGGAGACTACTTATGTCCAAGATAAATATCAAAAAATGAATATTGTTTGAAGTATTATTTTGGGCTTTTGATGCCCTATTCGAATTCCTCATATTTGAAGGAATTATTACTCTATTTACTGAGCTCAATTAGGATCATATGAAATAAGGTTGGAAATATTATCCTTAGACCTTTATAATGTTATATGAAATTTAATAAGACTAAGGAGATATGAAATATTTTGTAAGGATGACCCAACCAAAGTATAAGCTGCCTAACCCAAACAGTTCTACAATTCATCCACATCAATGGTTGTACAAAAAAACTAAATAAATGGCACATGAGTGCATTTTAATACCATCCAATCAATAAGAGATCTAAGGTCACAATAGAAGTTGAGGAATAATTTTTGGGGTGATTCTTGGAGTTTAAAGGTGGAATAAAAAAGAGATTTATGAGGTGAAAGAATCATCTTGGAATTTTCTCTATAACTTTTCTTCTAGAATATTTCAGAGCTTAAGTGTTGCAGGCACTAGAGACAAGATCTTCATTTACCTATGGTTAAAACTTTATACCTTGGTTTGCTACAATTTTCTAGATATTATTTGAGAAATTTATTCTTCCTAAATGATCCTAAAATCTACTTAATACATTAATATAGAATTATTTTATATCTTCCTTTTTGTGATGTTTTAGACTCCAAAATTTGTAGGAGATAGAGTACATATCTAAATGTAATTATTGTAGAAATTTCAACCTTACTTCACTATAATTTTGGAGATATTACTTGAAGAAGTTAGTGTTCCTGATACTCCTAAAACATGCTTCAAACATGTTAGTTTAGAATTTTTTATAGAACTTTCTTTCTAAGATGTTTTATAGTATGGAATCTGGAGCAAATAAATAGGATATCTCACTAAGAATGTGGTATAGATTTTAGAACTTGTTTTGCTATAATTTCTATCATAATATCTAAGGGATTTAGTGCTCCTGAATGCTCTTGAAATATGCTTCATATAAGTTAACTTGGAAATTTTTCTATAACATTCTTTCTGAGATATTCCAAATTGTGAAATTTGGAGGACTCAAAGAAGAGATCTATATGTACCTATGATAGAAGTTTCAAAACTAGATTTTAAAAATTGGATACATGGCATGTTGTGCAAGTTCATTGTTAGGAAGAATTCGGAAGCAACAAGTTTTGGGAGAAGTATACTTGGTTAAGGAAAAAGCAACAAGTATACATGCTAAAGGCATGAGAAATTAATAAAACTAGTGAAGGAAGAAGAAACAAGCAAAGTTAGTTAAAGAACAAGTAGCTAACAAATATTTTAAAGAATCAAGTAGAATCAGTGAAGTAGGTTGGTGCTTAAGAATATTCACAATACATGGGATTGGTGTCTCCATGTAGTATACGTTTCTAAACACACCTAACTTTTTTTAACTAATTAATGTAGGCATAAAACTATTATATACCCTCTTTATCTATACTTTAGTATTTTTACATAGTTATTTTTAATCATTATCCTATATTCTTTTATGATACACAATTGAAAATCAAATCCTACTTCCTAAACACTTAAACATATAGTTTTTAATTATTACTATTTTGCTTATGTTTTCACTTACTCTTACCCATTTCCAACATTATTTTTAAATTAGAGAAGATATTGGTGACCTACTAAATTAATCATATTATTAAACTCACTATAGAGTCTTCTCAATCGACCTTAACTATTCTTAATCTATGTCCTTATTACCAATGTAATAATAATTTATTAGACATGGAATTTTCTTAACTTCCTTATTAGAATTATTATGATGATCAACTCAAGAAATATATATATATATATATTGATTGAACCCTTGGATAGTGCTTGTGATTATGCATTATTTTAACCTTGCTCTGTGTTACATTAGGAGCAGATAGTTTATGATGTGGAACCCTTTTGTGTTTGTGGTGTGGTTTAGTTATGCCATGACATTGGTTCCACCTAATTTCACATGGTGTAACATATATATTTGTGGGTATTTGAATCCGATGGTCATAATGGAGTCTGATTTAATCGATGAATCTCATTTCGAGGGCTTCATTTAGGTCATAAAGACCTTATCTTGATAGTACATGTGCTATTGTTTATGCTTGGGCTTGCAAACATAGCACTAGTATGCTCTAGAGCATGGTTCTGCTCCAATAAACAACTTACTATGTTATTTGAAATGATTATAAAATAATTAAAATCATAACCATTCTTCCAATATTTCCTAGCCTCTTAAGAGTGGAAATGAGTTACATTTCCTACGGTTTAGTCAACATATTGTAGGCGTGAACATGATTTTACAGGTTTTTCTATTTTTTGTTTTCAATTATAATATTTTTAGGTTTATTAGTTTTAGTTAATAATTCTAATTGGTCTTGCACATTCAAAGGAGGTATTATTTTTGGGATTCTTGGGGCTTCTCCAAGGTTCTATTTCATAGATGTAATTTAATTTTCATGGACCTCCTGCTTTTTTTAGCTAGTTACATAGAGGTTATTTGATAAAATTGTATTTCCTTTTGGAACAAAAAGAAATATTTTGTTGAGATCCCCTAAAAAAAACATATGAAGGAAAACCTTTGCAATATCCAAGTAATCCCTATGAATGTTGAATGCTATAAATTATGTGAAGAATAGATAAAGGGTTTGCTAAAAATGTGTCTAACCATAAAATGTAGTAGTCCCTCAAACTACTATGGATTCTATGTAAATAAACATCCAAAACAAATTAAAGGGTTCCTAGGTTAGTTAACAGTTATAAACTGGGTAATATAGTATTAGAATATGATATTTATCCTCTACCAAACAAGTCCAATTTAGTCAATAGAATGATTGGTGTTAAGATATTTTCAAAGTTTCATCTCAAAACAAGATTCTAGAAAGTGGCTATAAGATAAGAAGATCAATTTTAAAATCAATTCAATGCACCATCTGGAGATTATGAGTGGAATATCATGCCCTTCGGCCTAAAAAATGCACATTTAAAATTTTAGAAGGTAATGCACCAAATATTTGTTACACAATATTTTTTCACATCTCGTTTTCACTTCTTGTTCCATATGCTGAAGTGCCAAAACATTGACTACTGTGTAGCATATCCATCATGATATACAAACCAAAACCTCCCTGAAGAATCAAAGGAAAACTGCCCTGAATCCATTTTGAAGAAGGTTAACTAAAACCCTAAATTTTAGCCTCAACACATTTTTCTACATTGCCTTCTTGTGCTGATGGCAGGTTTCACAGTTATACACTAGCACATATTTTGATATGAAAATCCACATTGAACCTCTTTTGGAAGGTTTTCCCAAACTAGAGGAGAATCTTCATCCACTATAACCTTCGAGAACAATGAGATGGCTATTTGTTTTTGTTAATATGGTCAAGCTCTCCCACTTGGACCTCTTGATATTATCATCACGGGATTTCCCCTTGATATGTGGACCTTCCTCCCTATTTTTTAGATCCCTGACTCCCTCTCCCTTCCTATAAATTCACTCCCTTCCATCATGAAATGGTTGGTCACTGATTGTTGCATCCATATGTTGAGATTATTCTTACATTCTACCCATTCTAGCTTGGAGAAGGAGTGCTTGAAGAGTCTTTACTTGGACTTGGACATCCACCAAAAGGAGGTCTCCAACATCAAGGCATAGGTTGTATGCTTTTCTTTTTAGCTTATTAATATATAAATCTGGTGTTCACTTTCCATAATTGTGTAAATTTTTATGCTTTTAGCTTAATAATCCTTGATCTATTAAGTAGTTTATGTTTGATGTATGCCATATATGCTCTTGGATCTTTCATATCTCTTTGATCTTCCTTGCATGTACTTGGATGTGAAGAATCGATAAGGAGCGAGGCCTAGAGCAAAAGATTCAAAGTAATTTCCAAAAGATTGAGTGATTAGCATTAGAGCAAGGTAGGATTCTCGTTCTCTCTACATTTGTTAAACATAAACTAGGAAAGTGTATGTTAGTTTGTTGTTAGACCCACTCAATGGATTGGAGGGATATCCTCTATCTGTAGAGGGGATTTAACCTCACAACAAAATGGAGACTCCATAGGGAAAGCTATAGCCTCTTTATCCTCTTTTCTCAATTGATCTCTTGATCCATTTGATTGGCCATCAAGTTCTCAATTATTTTGAGCCTATATGGGTCTACACAATCACTGATTGTTACCTTAGAGTGCTAAGTCTGGAAGTGTTTGTGGATTTTTTTTTTTTTTTTTGCCTTATTCCTAGCCCAACGTGCTTTTTTCTCTAACAATCGCACTTCTACTGCACTGATCCCCTCTTCAATGCTAGTTTGTCCATAACAACCATGCTGATCTATGAGATTGGTAAAAAAACCTAGGGTTTCTCTGTCAAACTCTAGTGTGTCTGAGCACCTGAGGTCTTGTTGTGTCTTGTATGATTGGATTGATGATGTTTTTATTGATTACTTGATTTCATTAGAATATTCTTACTTTTTTGAACTTTCAAGTGTTTGAGTGCAATTGGATTGATTTTAGGGTTTATGGGTCATTTGATTGTCACTTACCACTTATGAGTGTCATTGATTTTGCGATTTGTTGAGTTTTAGGTATGATTATCTCATAAAATCATTTGAAACATTAATTTGCATTTTTTTCAATTTGTCTTTTGCAAAGTTG
Source organism: Pinus taeda (assembly GCA_000404065.3). Classification (NCBI taxonomy): domain Eukaryota; kingdom Viridiplantae; phylum Streptophyta; class Pinopsida; order Pinales; family Pinaceae; genus Pinus; species Pinus taeda. The sequence continues at coordinate 109,621 of APFE030158483.1, forward strand.
ATTTTCATTTGTATTAGTTCATCTTGCATTTGAAACTCATCTTTGTCATTCATTGAGCATAAATTACATTACTTGATTTACAAACTAAAATGAGTGTATTCATTTATTTATTCAAAAGAGAAAGTGAAAGACATTTTCATTAAGTTCTTTTAGATTTGATTTGGTGTCCTTTGATTGATGCATCGTTTTCATTAGGATCTTTTGAATCAGAAATTTCATTTTTGCTTTGGTTGAAGCTTAATTGCATTAGGGCACCTGAAAATCAAAGATAACATCATTTTGTTAAAGTCCATCTTAGTAAAGTAAGTCGTTTTTTTCTTTCAATAGATTGCATGTTGGATAGTGAAAGTGAAGTTTAGTTTGATTTTGCATATTGCATTTGTAAAAGAAAAGTTAGTGGAGGCATAACTTTTGATGCATTAATTGATTTAACTCTCTTCCCTTGCTAGTATACCATTCATTGAAGTGAAAAGTTTTATTTTCTCATATAGTTCCATTTTAGGATTTGAGTGACATTGTTTGGGCCCAAAATTGAAACATAATTCAAGAATAAAATTAAAATTTTCTGAATTAACCTAAGCAGCATTTGGAACTTGTTAATGGTGTTGGACCTAGCAACATGTCAGGGGGTCTCCCTCATAAGAAGTCCCAATTAGATCACAGACCATTTGGATTAGGAGACCCAACAATGGGTAGTACAATATTGCCTTGACTGCACTTGCGCGCAGAGGTAAGTAAGATTTCCTTGTTGGAAGAAAGGGTGTGACCTTGCAGCAAGTCAAGGAAGGTGCATGAAAGGCTCTAACACATGGGAGGGGAGAAGAGTGGGCCCCTTAGAAGCTTGTGATAGTACACAACTTGAAAGGAAACAAATGAGATGAAAGACATCGTGAGATGGAAAGGAGGATAGCAGATAATCCAAAGTGATGATTTATACCAACAACATTCTTCGATAAGATTCATACAAACACATACATAATAGTCCATCCAACTACATACATCGTTAGAGTAACCAGGATAACCGAACTATAATAACAATATATGCATGAAAGGTGATGGCTCTATTATATTAAAATATTGAAAGATCCAATCATACCTACAACCATGAGAGCCACTAGCCTCAATAGTGGAACATTACAGTCACTACCACTTGCTCCTCCAAAGAGATGTGCTCGCTCTACACTTTGGAGAATCCAAGGCTCATTACAATACACTCCAAGGTTTCTCTAAGTTATACCTATCAAAAGCATGGCTCCCAGAAGCCTATAAAATAAGTTATGAGGTTCTATATATAGAAAAGGGTGGGGTGACCCTTGACATTCCCCTTTATGAATCTTAGCTTACCCTCACTAATCTTCAACTTACACATGATTGTTTACATTCTCCTATTGACACTTGGTCTTTCACTTTACAACATGCTTACAATACAATCTGCACATGTACCCATGTGAGACAAAAATGGGATTGAGTATTCCATACTAGGGATCACTAACACTCGGACAACTATGGGAAGACTAAGTTTTCGACATCCTTTTGGTGATCGATGGTGGAAAACTGATGCCAACATTGGTAGTTTGTTATTATGTCCATGTATTCTGTCGTGACATCGTTTTGAAAGGAAACTCTTGCCTCTGTTGCATTCGAATACACTGATTTGGCACCTTTGTACAACTTTTCAGATATCAGGCACATCATGGTCTTGAGTGTAGTTGAACCAACAACATACAGGTGCATAGTGTCTATGCTCATCTACAAATCTACATTAGTGGCTATGCACACCAACTACCCGAAGTACATGTATATCTTGAGTCGTACTTGGTTCTTTGCTTGCACCTCGATGACTGTGCCAATGGATGGGATCTCATGCTTGCGGATAATGACATCCATGCTCCTTAACACCCATGCATGTCAAGAACATAAGTTGGTGATGAGCTATGGAAGTTCCTCATTGTTCTAGATCTGATTCTGGATGCGTTCTTTCTACTCCACTGCCTTTGGCTTCATCATCTTTGGCAAGTACAATGGGCCTCCCTTGTACCTCATTGTCCATATTTGCATGTGATTGACAGTAGTGTGTATGTTTGTCAATATAAGTGCTCTCCTAGCACATCATTGTTGTGTTGTACTGTTCAAAAAACATCATTTTTCTATTTTATAAATTTCTTATGAAATTTATTGTATTAAAATAGGGACCCTTTAATCTTAAAAAAGCCTTTGATTTCTCTAAAACAAACAAAAAATTGAAAAAATAAAAAAAAATCAACAGAAAAAATGTTAATAAAATATTATAATCAAAGTTTAATACTTAGTATTTTTAATTAAACCCAAGTATTAAACCTTGATTATCCCAAAGAACCAAATTAAATAACCCCCAAGACCCAAATTATACTTAGGCTTAAGTATTAAACATTATGGGTCTTTTAATTAAATAACAAAATAAGTCAGAGTTTTTTTCGAAGGTCAAATCTTAACAAACTCTAACTCATCTTTCTCCCTCGCATCACAAATAAACAAAGTTCTAAAGGCTCAAGACCCCTCTACTAAACTATATTGCGATTACTATTAGAATGTTGCTGAAGGGAAAATATACATTTGAATTCATAAGTACCCGTGTCCATGGCAATCACAAAAGATTTCAAAAAACTTAAGTCTTTGCCTTAACTGATTGCAATTACGATTAAGCCTTGACTTGACAGGGAAATCAACTTCACTTCGTTAAAATCTCACATCTGCGCAATCGCAAGAACCATTTCCCAAGTCTCGCTACCTATCCTTTTGTGATATGCGATTAAGCCTGGACCCAATGGGATTATTCATTGCAATTCATAAAATACTTGCATCCTTGACTATTGAAAAAGGTTCCAAAAACCTTAAATCCATGCTCTAATCCCTTTCCCGATTCCGATATGTGATAAGGCCTATAACCGATGGGATTATCCATTGTAATTCAATAAAATATCATGTTCATGCAATCACAAAGTTCCAAAGAGTTAAGCCTTATAGCAAGTTCGATTGTGATATGAGCTTTCATGACTGATTTTGATATGATGTTATCAATGACGTTAGATCCACGTCATCACCACGTCACCTTCCACGTCATATTCCATGTCATCCCTAATGCCATCCCACATATCGCAAACGCAAGTCTTTTGACCACTTCTTATAGTCTATAACTCCGATTTTATTGTGATATGTGATAAGCCCAGACCCAATAAGAGTACACACTGTAATTTATAAAAACACCGTCTTCGAAATTATCACAAATAATAAAAGATCATTGTTTCACTATCTCTTGTCCATTCCAATTGAGATTGTGATTTTATTTAAAAAGGCCCCTTTGGGATCTTGTATGAAATACTCTCAATCCAAACTGATTGTGATTTTTTTGAGTTCTGCCCTTGATTCTAATCCGATTGTGATTTTTTTATGATCTTCCCGAAACTTTGATTTTTGATTGCGATAAAATATAAAGTCCACCTCCTCACTATGCATTCCTCTCCATGATGTATGTGTCGGGATTTATTGTGCTCTATGATTTTCCTGATTTCCTACAAAACATGATTTGTTTCAAATAAAATTAGCTTATCATCTCATTCATGTTTATCTTATCGATTCTTGCTTTTTGTGTTCAGGTTAATGACAAAGGAAAACAACTATGCTGATAAATGGAAGTGTTAGCTACCTATACCAATAGGTTTCATTTTTCATGACTGGTAGGGGAAGTGCCAATATGATCTAATTTGGTGATACAAAGATCTCATATTCTTGTGGAAGAAATATACTTACATTTGGTTGATGCTGCCCTACTTCTGAATGGGTGATCCAACAACCTAAGCTGGGTCATGCCATGTTTCAATTTTTGTTGTAGATTAGAGAAAGAAATCTGTCCAAACAGCTCAATCTTGGCAGGTAAAGTAGATAGGTAGAGAATGAAGGTTCCCAACTGCTTAATCTGGGGCTTTGGAAGCAATAAGGGTAGTTTTAGATATAAAATCAAAAGAAAAAGCCAAAGGAAAAGAAAAGGCATAGAAGGGTTTGAAAGTCTAAGTGCACCCTCCTTGGAGTAACAAAACATGCTAGGCAATAGAGTGGGTACGTAGATGGGGTTGCAGAAAGCATAGTTTATGGCATTTCACTGGCCTAAGCAAAGGTAAAAACATGGTGCCAGTGCAGATTTCCTATTTCAGCAGTCTTACAGCAACTTAATGAAGCATGTCTAACATCCAGATTACCCCCCATCACATTCATGGCTAACATCCCTATGCCACCTATGTTCATGAAAGAAGTCAAAGTCTTTTGTTGGTTCTTATTTCTTTAAGAGCCACATTTCTTGTGAAAAAATTATTTTCATTTTGATCTACTTCCTAAAAACTAAGTTGATTTCATATAACAGCTTAGTATTTTACCCCCCTCGTCCACCTTTTTTTCACTCATATTAACTACTAATCTATCACTATTTAACTCCTTATACCCCCTATTCCCCCTATTACTATGTAAATTTGGCAAAAAAACCCAAAATATCTATATATCCCCTTCCCCGAGCATTATAGCTCTATGTATCGTTTTGAATGTTTTCAAATGCTAAAACATTGAGCACGACCCAAAGAGCGTTGGAAAATTAATCTTAGGATTAATCCGGGATTTGCTTGGATTAATAACCTAAACCCTGTTTGTAAATAAACCTGTGTAAAATCCCATTTTAACACGTAACTCTGCAAAAAACCATAAAAACCCACTTTTTATAATGTTCCGCCAGGCACACATTTCAGAAAATAATAATATTTTATTTGCCCCACATTCCGTATTGTCGTTGCATCTCATCAACCCGTCGACCGTCGGATCTGGGCTTTCCCATCCGACAGCCCACATTCATTCGGACGAGCCCCGATCACCGAATCTTACCGCCCGAGAAACTGTCAGAGGGTGACGTCAGGCCTCTGCCACGCGTCACCCCCATATTTTCTCGAGCCGCCCTCTGACAATACCATGGCCATATCTAGAGCGGTCCGAGAAAAACCACTTACCGCTTGTGCTTTACTGCTTGCCCACGTCACTGCTACGTCACGCCCATGTCAGTTCGACTTGGCGCCCTGTCAGCACCCCCGCCCGCCAGTGCTCCGACATGTCCGCCACCTATGCAATCCTTGTGTACCACTCACAGCTTGCCACGTCACTCGATGACGTCATGCTGATGTCACCCGACCCTGACCCCACCTGATGACGTCGTGCTGACGTCATCCAAAAAAAGCACCAATAACACAAAAAATCCATATTTTAGCCAAAATTCGTGTTTTTGTCTCTTTTTCCAAAAATACTGTTGCTCACCTCTGCATGCAAATTATGACCATCCGTCGCCAACCTATAGAAATCGAGTCGAAGACCATTGGCACCTTCAACCCACCTGCATTTGTGACCATTGCCGGCAATTCACCAGGTATTTATCCAAAGCATCCCCTCCGCGCTTGGTTGTGTCCATAATTCTCCAAAACTAGATTAAAAAGAGTGAGGAACCTTGTATTTACCAGCAAATCCTCAGTGACCAGCATTCGTTTTCAGTTGTAAGGTCGAAATTCACCTGCTGAGCCCACATTTAGTCACATTTTCCTAAATTCACAGTCAGTCCGCACATTCATGGACTTAAAACCTGAGCTGCACTAATTCACCGGGAAAACAGTACTACTAGTCCCTGCATTTGCTCAATTAACTTTGAGCATTTTACACTATTATCACCACAGTTTACCCCATTTTCCCTTACAATTTGCCTTACTTTTGCAAAAATACCCCTCTGTGTTGTTCTACCCATTGAAACCAGTTCTAGTACAAGTCATAAGTACTACTTAACCATGGAAACACCAGTAGCCCTGAATATTCAACCTCTGAATGCCCCACACAGAGAGCTAGAGTGGAAGGCCCTGGGTGATAGAGATTAGCAAATGGTAGACTCATCTGCCATGAGTTCCAAATTTAATATTCACTTGCAGAATGAGTTAAAAGCCCAATATCTCAGTGGAGCTGATATCTTAGGGATTTGGGACTCCAACCTACCCATTTACAATCTCCCTCAAGTCATTGTCCTCCCAGACTTGATAAATAAATGCCATTCCAGCTATGATCCATGTCAAAGAGTTGTTCTCAGCCCCTCAGGCTCAGTATTGTTCCATATCACCCCTAAGGCCATTAATGAGTTGCTACACTTTCACACTGCAAAGCCCCTAACTCCTCTCTCCATCAATGACTTGCTAAAGAAAGGGGGCAAGCTATCTAGTGCTCAGATCATCAAGATTAATTAGTTATTTGTTCAGCCAAAATTTGAAGCTGTGAGTAGAACCCCTCCTATAGGATATCAATATCTCAGTGAGCTGGGCAAAATGCTTGTGGATTTGATCAGTTACATCCTGGGTTATGGGTCACATGAGGATGTTGATGAAACCATTATGGCCATGCTGTCCATATTCTCCCCTAGAACGCCTCCTGCTGTGCACTATGATTTTGCTACATACATTACCAATAAGATTCATGAACAATTGATGAATCTAGAAAGGGAAAAGGTGTTTAAAAACACTAGGTACATCTATCACTTGTTCTTATTTTATCAGCCCGATGCTTTCCTTGTTCCTCTCAAGAAGCTAAATGCCCAGGGAAACCCAAGGTCTGTAGTGTTTTGGTCTTCAGTCTTTCATCATGTATCTTTTTCACCTTACACCTACTGTGAATTCATAGACCCTTTTATCCATCCAGCTATGACCTTGTTATTGGGTCTCCCTCCTCCCAGATTGACAGATGAGATGCAAAGGATTCTTCACCTCTCAAAGGCCTACAGCGTTGGTGATTGGTACTTTTATCAACACCATATAGTAATTAGAATATATGGCTGTGAGTTGAACCCTTATAGGTTGCCAAGATATGTCCCTATGAGACTTTTTGCCTTAGAGTATTTT
>APFE030158496.1:0-18035 GCA_000404065.3 Pinus taeda
TTGCATAAATTTCATGATCTCAGGTTTTTGGATGTAGATTTTCATAGCTTTATTACATGAGAGAGATGTCCAATCTTTTTTGGAGGACCCTTATTTTACTATTCTGGATGACTATTTTATAGCAGCTAAATTTTATAGTAGGGTTTCTGATTGCCAACCTAGTATTTGGGAGTTTTAGAGATGAAGTCTCTTTCTTAATTTTGTAGATAAGAAAAGTTCTACCACATTTTTTAGTGCCATTATTTTGATTTAAATTCAATTTATTGAAGATAAGGTCTAGGTACCACTTTATAGTCCTTTTTGTGAATCCATAACATGTCACGTCTTACTCACCGTTGATATGAGTTTTGTATGTATACTTTTTGATAATAGAGACTCTTATAAAATATAAAATATAAATTATAGAATTATTTTTATAATGTGTAAATAAATCTGTCCTAATTATCTCTTCATATATCTACTGTCCCATCAAAGTTGACACTTATTCCCTCTTATTTTTGAGCTTATCTAGACCTAGCTGAGAACATTAGTGGAAACCATCCATGCTCTCATCTCGATTGTTAATGTGATGGTGATAGGTGAATAAAACTACCTATAATGGGTTAGAAATATGGAAAAAAAATTGCTTGGAATAAGAATATGGGGCCTGCTAGTTTTTGGATTGTCATAGGTGACAAGGAACAAACCAAGAGGACATTAACTAAGGATCTAAGTATCCTCCCCCTTTAGACTAGAATGGTTGGTCTCCCTTTGCCTCAAGGAGTATTCATCGTAAATAAATTGTAAAATATATTATGATAAGAAAATATGTATATGACCATATTATATATATTATTCGAAAAGGTGTGAAGTGGTGAAGCATTGTTAATAAGTGGAACTTATGTAAATTATATGATTCATGAAATCAATAAACACGTAAAGAAAGCAATTAAGATAAATAATATAAAGACAAAAATAAAATGACATAACAAAGTCAAAAGAAAATAGAATAAAATGTAAAAGTAAAAATCACATGTATCATTGGTAATAAATTATGTTTACCCTAATAAGAGTAAATAAGTAATTCCAATGTCATGTATTTTCATAAGTTTGTCTACACAAATTAGGTAAATATATTGAACGAAAACCTTTGATAGGATATACCTGAAGGTAAATTATTCAAATAATAGCTACAAAGAAATGTTGGTGATCATGCTAGCCATCAAATCGTTACATACACGAAGATATGAATACAAACAAAATAAATAAGTGAATAAACCTAGCATATAATAATGTCTCTCATGAAAGGTAAATTGAATTTATCAATGTCATGAATTCCCAAATTCAACTTGAAACCAATAAAAGCAACATCACAACTTTCAAAATCTAGATAATATTGATACCCAAAAGGGAAACCAAATTAAGTAATATTAGAAAAATTTATCAATTGATTTGGCTAATCTCTTTAAAGCATTTCGTGGACCATAATATGAAGCAGAAGACTTAAATAATCACAGAGAATAAATATTAAGAATCAAAACTGCGTGAAAAATTTAAATATTTCAAGAATCTAGTTCATACAACATGCGTGTAGGAACCATTCATTACAAGGAAATGACCCTATAGCGGAGGTTTTTGTAGAATCCCCCATACAAATAGCCCAAAAATCTGTGTTTAACGGAGGTCACTAGAAGAGTTGGGAGGGCAAATATTTTAACATATTTCTTTTAATGACGTGTCTCTAGTAAATTAACGTATCAGTGCATTACTAGAGATATATGCATTGGGGCCTATTAACACATAGTCCACTGTGGCATATTTACTTTTTGTAATAATAAAAAAGTAAATTTTCTTTGAGTACATAAAGTGCACGATGCGTATATGGCTCGATAACACTGGAAAAGGGTTAAATTTAAAAATATTGATCCTAAAATTCATTTTTCCTAGTCCAATGATATACTTTGACAACATGCCAGAGCTAAACTAGTACATTAATGCCTTGGTGCATACACAATATAACATGCTAAAATCCTTAGTGGCTAATAGAGAGTGTGATGCACTAGTGCGTACAAAAATTGATAGCACTGAACAAAGGTTAAATTTAAAAAATGTCAGCTGTAAATTTCTTTTCATCATTTCAGTGCTATATGCCCTTGATCCACCAATGTTATTAATGTATTTAAATGCCCCAGTGTATACATATGAAAATAACCACTATAGAGCTTTTAATTTTAAAAATTATAGTGTGCTTGGAAATAGTACACACTAGTGCAATTACAATAATGTACCAAACGAGGGTGAAATAAAAAAAACCTACCAGCCCCAAATTTCATTTTTACCATTGGCAGTGCTATAGACATTTGAAGCACTAGGACACTCTTGCCTCATTCAAGCACCCTATCATCGGTGATAATCTTGCTCACCATCCTTTTGTCCCATGCTTAGTGCATGGATTTTGAATTTTCTCAAATGGTGGTGAAATTTGTTATCCTTATTTACATGTCAACTTTGCTTCCCTGAGGAGAAAATGTCTATGTAATGCCTATGTTTCTCTCCGATTTCGAATTTTAGTGAGTTAGAATTGAAAAAAGGAACCAAAAATCTATTTTTTATTTTATTTTTCTTCCTATGAGGTGTGTTCAACCGGTTCGGCTCACAGCATTGCGATGCACCTTGCAAATTTACAATGTGCACTGCATTTTGTTGCATAAACATAACACACTACAATGTTCTCGGTGCATGGACTTAACACATATCAGTGTTCTTGGTGCATTTGGTAAATTATCCTGCACTAAGAAAAGCTATAATTTGTACGTTGATGCATACGGTCTTAAGTTATCCCCAGTGCATTTATATTTACCAAATGCACTGGCCACATAATATTAAAAAAATATAACTTGGTGTGTTCAATAACCTAGATCTTTCATTTCAATGCAAAAAGGTTATGTGTACATCCCTATGCATAACATTTTCTGAACGAACTTCGTTGAAAATAAAAAATAACCAATGTGTTTGTATGTATGTGAACCAAAATCAGTGTGCCATATGTATGTACGCACCACTGCTAGTTATTTTATATTTTATGGCGCACTGTTACCGGTGCATTACTTTTTTTTTGGGTGCACCGAGCATGGATTTGTTTTTTTAAATTGAAAGTTATATGTCCATATTTATAAATACATTTTTCATTTTATATAAATTATATTTTATGTATGATGTTGATGTGTTTTATATGTCAATCATGTTGTAAAGACATCAACAGAGGGAGCAGGAGCAGGACCAACAACAAATGGCAGACCAATACAGTGTGGTCTAACCATGGGAGGCATAAGAGAGGTGGGGAGATTTATACGCTCACCGTATTAGTGAAAATAATCAAGCACTCTTGAGGAATGTATACCCCCTTAAGTACTATGAAGCAGTTACATCCCTAAAGGGGCACTCTGGGTTGTTGGCACAATTGATCTGTCGGTGGGATGCCCACCAACACTATTTCCATGTCACTCTTAACACGTGGTATGGGCCCATTAAGGAGGAAACACATTTAGTCATGGGCCTATCCAGGACAGGTGATGATTTTCCCCAGTTCCTTGATGTTCTACATCGTGTTGCAGTAAAGAGTCATCTTGTCTACTCTTAGATATATGTTGGGGCTCATGTAGTGTGTCCAACATAATTTTAGGTGTTTGTTGGACAACTATGGATTGCTTATTTTAGTACACATGATTCATATTGGATCATTAAATTGTTTCTCATCCATCTTGATGCATTTGGAGTGACAAATGTGGAGGAATCTACTCATGGGACCGATTTTACCGGTGGGACGCAATTTAGTAAAATGAGGTCTAAAACCTTTTGGGAGTTTTTTAAGGCATTAAATGATTTTTTTGGGGGTTAATTTTTTATTGTATCACTATTTTATGATGTTCTACACACAAAGAGCTTTCCAACGACACAAGAAGTGCATCAATCAGAGTTCGTATGCAAACGTTATGCCACTCAGAAGTTGACCTTCCTGTTTTCACACCTATATATCGGGAGGATGCCGCGTCAACCCCCATTATTCATGGAAAAAGGGGAAAAACACATGATTACAATGTAAAATATTCTAGAACGGTCTATATTATAACTCTAGTTAAGAGTTCATGTAGTCAAAATTAACCACTAGTACATTATGGGGCTGTGTTATAAGCATGACACTAGGAGGAAGAGAAATTCCCTTCTTTCAAGAGAATTTTGTTCCATAGTTGAGAAAATATAGCCAGGAGAGATAGGAGGTAGAGCATACAGAGAGGATTTTTTCATTGTAGTAGCATATGGGCCACATACATTACTTCTTTGCACCTGCAACCATATTTCCAAGCAAAGAATGAGAGCAAAGTGGCTTGACCTTCTAGCTTGGTTTTCTCCCAAAAGGGTTTCCCAGAGAGCATATATTGTGTCTTATGTTTGTTTGTGATTATTTTTTCATTTTATACTTTTTTGCATAATTTTCATTCGCATGCATGCACTAATTACAATAAAATCTATAGAGATATAAATTAAATAGAACTATAATAGTGTAGAATCTTAGATTTTTAATATAATATTATCATATCTATTGTGGAGAACTGTCGAGTGAAATATCAACGACAGTTTAAGGAGCATTTTGTATCACAACAAATTTCTTCAGGTATTTATGGATATTTGTAAGGGCTCTAGGTTGTCTAGGTCAAAAATCACAAAACCCTAGTCATGGCTAATGAATTTGTAAATGAACCTCGTGATCCTACATAGATGAGGTTTCCAAGGCTCAAACAACAAGTCGTGGATACAAACTGCAATGTAAACCTTCTCATGGAGGCCTTGAGTAATAATTTAGGGATATTTGGAGAAGATGGAGGTTCAAATGCAGAGAAAAAATCAGATGTGGATTAGGATATTGGGAAGAAACAAAGAATAATGAAAGAAAGAACCTAGAAAAGGTCAACCTCGTTCGAGTGTTATGAATCTATACCTATTAAAAATGGATGAAAAATTCGATATCAAGTTGTACCATGTTGAGATCGACACTCTAAAGTTGAACCATTGGTTGTAATAACTAGAATTTTATTTCAACATCCATCAGACCAAGGAAGGGAAACATATTTCATTCACATGGCTGAAATTAGAGGGCCATGCACTGACTTGTTGGGAGAGCCACACAGAAACCCTAAGGTTGGAGGGAGAACCTCCAATGACTAAGTGGGAGGATTTCAAAACCTTCATTAAGTGATAGTTTTATTCCATTAGGTACGTGGAGGAATAGTGGATGTAGTGGCATTACTTCAAGCAAAAGTCGGGCCGAAGTGCGCAGGAGTACATCAAAAGTTTCAGTAAGATGGCTATAATGTTGGGTATCTCTCCAAGGAACCTAGATGTACTCCTCAAGTATTTCGGGGGTCTACAGCTCCATTTGCGTGAGCAAGTGAGGTTGTTCAAGCCCAAATCGGTCGACGAGGCTTGTGTACAATTACAATACCTAGAGAACATAGGCCTGGAGAGAGTGCCATCAAGTGGATCGAAGCAGAAGGAGCAACAAGAAACTTCTAATGAGGGGAAGCGGAAGAAAAATGGGGAACGATAAGAAGACAACAACCACAAAATACCAGTGCAAAGATCATAGAAACCACTACAACATTGATGGCCATACAGAGGAGAAATGATGGAATTTTCATCTAGAGCTAAACCTAAAGAAGAAGAAGAAAGATAAAAAGAAGAAGAATCTCATGGCTATAGATTTGAGCAATCAACTTGAAAGCAACATGGACATGAATGAGAAAATTGTTTGTATGTCAGTGCAGAAGGAGGTGAATCTAAGTAGCCTTCAACAATGAGAAGAGAAATAAATGACTAAACTCTTCCATATAAAGATACAGTTCAATAAGATAAAAAATGATGCTCTACTTCACTCGGGATTGCAGGAAAATCTCGTTGCAATAGAGCTAGTCAAGAATTTGGGGTTGAAAGTTCATGATTATCCAACCCATATGCATTGGGATGGGTAAATAAGGATGAAGAGTTGAAGGTAACTAAATAGTGCAAAAATAGATTTTCTATCAATGATGATTTTATTGATTAGGTAGATCTAGATGTACATGTACATGCGAGATGCAATATTCATGAGGAGAGCCAATCTATAATAGGTCATCAAAAAATTAAAAAGCATTCACCAGCACAAAGGAAAGCCAACAATTTGACTGGTAAGTGCCAACCAAGCCAAGAAATTGATTAGTTCAACCAAAAAGTATGTTTTATTGTTTTTAAGAGAAAGTCAGTCGGAAGAGGAATCAATAAGAGACAAGGCATCCATGTAGGTGTGTACTAAGAAACATAAAAAACAATTGGAGGAATTATTACAAGCATACAAGAAAGTGTTATGAGAGCCTAAAGGGTTACCACCTAAGAGGGAAGTGGAGCATGAGATTCAACTATTGCTAGACTCCTCATTGCCAAATTTTGGGTTGTACAGGAAGTCTGTTATAGAAGCAAGTGGGGTGAAGAAATAGTTGTAGCAGTTGATTGAACAAGGTGTCATTCGACTAAGTACATCACCATGTGGGTCACCTATCATCATTATGCTGAAGAAGGATGGGACTTTGCAGATGTGCATATATTATAGGACATTGAACAAATTCATGCTCAAGAACAAATACCCCCTACCCAGGATAGATGATCTTCTAGATCAATTGCAACATGCAAAGTACTTCACCAAGTTAGAATTGAAGTTTGGATATCACCAGGTTCAATTCAAAGAAGAAGATACATGGAAGATCGCCTTCAAAACCAGTCAAGGATTGTATGAATGGCTTATTATGCGATTTGGCCTATGTAATGCACCAACTACATTTATGAGATTAATGAATGATGTACTACATGCTTTTTTAGATTGATTTTCTATTGTCTATTTGGATGATATATTGGTATATAATTCTACCTTAGATGAGCATATGTCACATTTGATGTAGGTGACGGAAACACTGACGAAGCACCAACTGTTAGCAAATATCAAGAAGTGCAAGTTTGCGTAACAATATTTTGGGTATATATGGTATGTGATTGGTGGAGGAGGAATGAAGATAGATCCTTCAAAAATGGAGGCAATCATGAAATGGTTGATGCTTACTAATTTTTTTGAGGTCAAGAGCCTCATTTGGGAAACACAGTACTTGAGGAAATTCATATCTACATTTTTAGCCGTAACAACACTGCTCCACGTCATAATAGCAAGTGGAAAGAGTTTTCAATGGGGAAAAGGTTAGCAAAGGGATTTTGAAGAGTCAAAGAAGAAGATCAGCCAAGCACTAGTTTTTCCATTACCAAACTTGCAACGGTCATTTGAAGTGGAGGCATATGTAAGTGGGTATGCTATGGGAGTTGTATTGATCATGGAGGAAGGCCTGTATACTACCAATCTAAATTATTTCATTGAGAAGTCCTTAACTAACATACCTACAACAAGGAGCTCTATGCCATGGTGCATGATGTGAAGAAGTGGAAGCGCTATTTGATGGGAAAGGAGACAATAATCCACATAGATCACCAACTGTTATAGTACTTGCAGGCCCAAAGTAAGCTACAAGAGACTAGGCATTATAAGTGGATGGGGATTTTACAACAGTTTCATTTGGTGATAAAGTATAAGAAGGGAAACACAAACAAGTTGGCCAACATGATTTCAAGGCCACCCACATCAAATATTACAACTTTGGGGACTCTTAGGCACATGGATCTATTCACCCATGATGCATATAGAGAGGAATATTCATAGGATGAGGACATAAGGGAGGAGTATCAATAGTTGCAGAGTTAGATTCATGTGCATGCCGGTGACAACACCATTGACTACCATCTTTAGGATGGATTACTCTACATGCTCGATAAGCTATGTGTTCCTAAAGGTGAGAAATTTCAGTTGATTAGAGAGGCTCACACCTCCAAGGTTGCATGCCACTTTGATGTATGGAAGACTATGACTGACTTGCCGAGGTATGTTTATTGGCCCAAGATGCAAGAATACATAGCTAGGTTAATAAGAGGATGCATGATTTGTTGTACCAACAAGCCTAGCAACAAGAAAGAAGGTATATATCATCCCTTACATGTACCTACTTGTCCTTGGTAAAGAATTTCCATGGACTTTATGGGAGGTTCACTAACAACCAAGTTGGGACATGACTACCTATTCGCGGTAGTTGACAGGTTCAACAAGATGTGTATTCTAATGCCTTGTAAAAAGACCATCAACATACAAGAAGTAGAAAACTTGTTCTTTGGACAAGCCTGGTCGCACTTTGGGATACCAAGCATCGTTTTAGATAGGGATTCAATATTTCTCATTGTATTTTGGACTACATTATGTGAGAAGATGGACATGAAGTTGAATATATCTACAACATTCCATCCACAGATAGATGGGTAGATAGAAGTAGTCAATGTTCCCTACATGTCAGATGTTACCTACTCTTGCAGAAGCGTTTCTTTTTCTCACCAAAATGACGCACATAAAATTCTCACTGTCTGAATAAGTTGATTGCATAGTAACGCCCATTCTCTTGTAAACCACCTCCTTATGGGATATCGAAAGGTCTCGATGGACGTCTTGGTATTTGTTGGTATGTCAAATTCACTGAAAATCATTAATTGAAGGTTAGAATGTGTGTTTAACTCTTGGCTACAGAACTTTGCCATTATTCCTTTACTCTATCCCTCTGCATAGATCTTAAAGGGGTAAAAATGGTTGTATATTCCCTATGATGGATGATGTTTAGAGAAGAGTCCAGAGCCCGTGGTGCATTGATTTGAGCCACTCTGAAAATTATGGTACATTGGTTGACTACTAATCTAAGTGCGTTGAACCCTCTGTGTTGAAGCGTAGAACCCTCTGTGTTGAATGTCGTGAATGGTGTACTGAGAATGCTAAGGTTATGATGTGCGTAGTTAGAGGACTGACCCTAACATTGCATCTGTTGTATGTGGAAGCCTGACTGTGGCCGATTTATATATGTGCGTTGAGGGGAATTCCGCCAATTTCATTGCATTAGCTACTTTGGTACGCAGAGATTTCATTTAAATTCCATGAAAATGTGTCTGGTGAGCAGTGATTGTGGTAAACTGACCCTATAGTGGCAACAAAACTTGACAAGCAAAATGACAACGGATAGTAAAGACAGAAAGTATCGAGGAGGCTGATTATGTATTATGTTCGAGCTATTTGAATGATTGTGGTTCGAGATTCAATACAATATGTGTGTTAGTCAATTATATGTTGTAGTCAACATTATTTGTATATCATATTTGTTGCCAAAGCTCCAACGTTGTTTCAGAGTTTGCAGTTGTTGCTGGAACTCCAGAAGTATTTATCTTCACTGGTATATCAAATCCCACAGTGAGATGGCTCGCAATCGTTAATTCCTCCACAACGCCTGCTCCCTCGTTGTTTTAATCACAGAATGTGTGTGACGTCTAGTGCAACAGTAGCGGAACATGAACCGTTGAGAAAATTAGGATCCCAGTTGATTTCTAGACATTAGTTCACAGAGGGTCGATTGTACGACGGTCAGGAAAAAAAGATTAGGTTATGACATTAATCCTAGAAAAGAGCTCATTTTTGTCCCCAAGCTACAGTGAGGGTCGATGATAGTACTGGTTTGTCCATTTGTACACAAACACGAACAATTTTTGAGTTTCGAACAGTTGTAGTGATTGCTATGAGATATAGACATACCAAATTACAATCGAAGCACATTGCCTGGCTTCAGGGTTAACTGTTCACAGAATTCTTATTTAAGTACAGGTTAGGGTTCTGGCGAATTTGAACTCAACAATTGAGGCAAGATCGTAGGCACCAGGCTTTGTACTGCGACAACCAAATAAAGATTCAGCTGCGAGATTTCAACAATCAAACTTGGTTCCTTTTCGAACTTGCAGCTCGTTTGAGAATTAAAAAATCGGTGATAGAGGGAAACCTCCTTTAATTGCTTCTAGACAGTACAAAGCTTTAAAGTTTCTGTATCTCAAGAAAAGAGATGTCGTGGTGAAAAGTTTCGATGAACATCCCAAATGCGATCTTAAGAATCAACAATATCTTGGCAGTGTAGTTGTGTAGGCTATTTATTTATTTGAGCTGTAAGTTAACGTTGTCTATTACATTAGTACGTTGTCTATGGTATGGTATTTTTTACTACGTTGTCTCCGTCTCATGAATTGCATCTTCCATAATCAACCTTTGAACATGCAAGGTGGTTAATGGTGTGTCTTCCCACGACGGTGTATTGGTAAAGTGCTGCACTGTTTCTAGCCGATTGTAAACACATTTTTGTAAACAAAAGACTGAGCCTTCATGTTATAAAGAATTCCACTTTTACTCATTGATGGGTTCTACCTTGAATACTGCTTGATATCATCTGTTTTGCGAAAAAAAAAGACATTTATTGCGAAGCAACACTGTGCATTTGGTTTCTTAACACTTTGCCCATTTGTTTGGTTGAATAATGGAAAAACTTCATGGTTTATTAGAGTTACTAAAAACTCTAATCAAGTCCAGTACTGACAGAACAGTCAAAATTAACAAAGCCTCTCTTTCAGACATTCAAACATGTCTACAATATGCACAAGAAAAGATAGAGTTTTTGCAGCTTGAATCACAACTGCAGCAGGAAGAATTACAATAGTGGAGTCATCATTCTGAACCTGTTTCTGTTCAGAAAAATGAAACAGACTCCCATAAATAGCAAGACAATATTGTTGAAGTTCATTCAGATCCAGTGCCGAATAAAGCATCAATTGTACATGCAGATGTAGAAACTCAGTTCGCACTTCCCAAGCCCATCATCAGACCTTGGGAACAACTTGTCCACAACAAGCACAGAACTGGTCTTGGATATGACAAGGACTTGTCCTTTCATATTCCAGACTACGCCAAGCACATTCATTTTCAAAGTGTTGGGTTCGTTCATAATAGTTCACCTGCTCGTCATGACAGTTCACCTCCAGCTGTTCCAGACTCTGCCTCTCTTCCACAAAAACAACAACAACAACAGATTGTGAAATGCTAACACTGTGACCGAGTTGGCCATCTGAAAGATCACTATTTTGATCTTCATCCATGTAAGCACTGTCATAAAACCAGTCATTCTTCAAACAGATGCTTCAAAAACAAACGTCCTGCAAGAAAAAAGATCCATCTTGGATGGATCGCTTCTTGGCAATGGGCATCAACAGCCAAGAAGATATTCCAAACACATGTCAGAACTTGTTCTAGAGTATTGAACAATCTTGCAGTTGAGTTTTCTCCATCATCTCACCTTGTCTCTGACAGGGAGGGAAATGATGGTCATATATAAGCTTCAAAGTCACATCGAGCGAGCCTGAGCCACAACCTGTCACAACAGTTTCAAAGTTGTAGCCAAAGACAAAGATACCTGTGAACATGCCTTCAGTTGGCAATCTGGGACACTTCCTCTAGCATAAGACTTTAGCTTCTTGCCAGCTTTGGAAGAATTCCAGGAACAAAATTGAGAACACTTCCTCTAAGCAAAAAGACAACTCAGATTCTTTGGCCAGGGTTTTGGAAGAGTTTCGATGGAAATTGCATTTAAGCCATTCCAGAGTTGTTTGGGTCATCCTTAACCATCAACATTCGGTTGAGACTTCCTTGTTCAGGTTGAAGTTCTCCCTTTTAAATACGGGGTGAGACCTCCCTTTATTTGGGGTTTTGAAAAGGGGTTTTCCCATCTCAAAAACAAATAAGGAGCACTTCCTCTAAGCCAGAAGACTCTCAAGCTTTCTTGCCAGTTTTGGAAGAAGTTCTGGGAACTGGCACTAAAGCATTCCGAAGTTGTTGGATGGTCCATTCCTTAAATCACGCCCTTTATACCAACATTTCAGAGAGCACATTCAGCCTAGTGCTGCCATGCATTTTTGCACATTTTGTATTTCAGCTCTCTTCTTAGACTCATACATAACCCTTCGGATTAAGGGGGGGAATGTTGGACACCTAATCCTAAATCGGTTAGTGTGGAAGCCGAATGGACAAAAGGAGTCCAAGAGACCTTGGGATGTGAAATCCAATGGTCACATATTGTACTATAAATGTATATCTCTTGTTCATAAAAATTATACTCTCTTGATTATCTTTCATATTGTTCTTGCTGCCCATGTGTGTTTAACAGTTTATGGATCAATACGTGAGGTGAGGTTAGGTGTCTGTCACTATTAGTGATTATCGTTGCACACTATACTAGTGATGAGTAGCACATTAATTGCCTCTTATATATTATGTCAATTCTATTGTGCAGGCGCCACGATGTATGAGAAGGTGTGCCATTTTTTTGTGGCAATTTTATAGGGATTTAGATAGATGTATTGCCATGGTAGATGGGAGGATGAACTTCCCTTTCACTTCATAGATTTTTTGTTTATTTTTTGAGAGGTTTTCAAAGACGAGGCCTAATTTTCATCGTCACCCTTTTAGATCGATGACTATGGTGCAAATGCATATGTGGGGAGAGATGATGCCCAAGAGGGGCTTGATGGATTATCTAGCTAGGATTCTTGTTGAGGAACAGGGGCTACTAGCAAGTGAGGATGACCACATATTTGTCTTGGTGTAGTGTCCATAAGCAGGGATGGATTGGAGATAGTGTCTCAACATCCTATTGACATCAGATGAGCCTGCAGATGATAGAGGTAATATTGGCATTTTCTGTAAAATTTAGTCTAACACGTTTTTTAACTTGTTTTGTTAAATTGTTTAATGAAATTTTCTAATTAATATTGCGTACTATATATTCTGTAGAGATTGAGAGTTTTGTTGGGGACATGCCTCCTCCCCTAGCAGAGGAATATGCAAATATGGGCAAAGCCACAGAGGGTGGTATACATCCTCGAATGCAAAGGGGCATGGTCATATAGGCACATAGTGTTCGTGTTCGATTCAAGATGGATTAATGTGACCAACTTTCTAGGGTTTTGGTTGAGGAGGGAGTATACCCTATGAGGGCTCGAGACATTAGGGCGGATCCTAGGCTCCAAGAGTTCTTTAGGGTCTATTTGTGAGATATGATGACCCTTATGCATCATATTGTTGGAGATACTAGGCTACTGGAAGTGAGGAGGGATAAGCATGGCACAAAAAATATGTCACATGAGTCTTCACCTAGTGCTACACCCTCCTATCATGATGATGAGTGTGGTGATGCTTCTGGTAGTACTACCCCATCTAATCATGGTCAAGGTGTCAGTGATACTTCTGGTAGTACACCACCTCCTTATCATTCACATCATGATGATCACCTTGTGCTAGCGGCATGTGCCTCATGTTTCTCTAAAGAGAACAGATCATGCACCTTCTCCTTTGGTGTTGATGTGTATGTTGTTAGGTAATGTTAGGTATGTTAATTTAATGTTTTTGCAAATAGAAGTGTATGTGATAAAAATAATTTGACATGAAATGTATATTTGAGGATATGTGTAATGATGCTGTTCAATTAAATTTCTTGTGTTTTGTTAGATGTGATCACCGTGATGATGCCCTGTTATATTATTAGATTTGTGTGGTAGCTAATGATATTTATATGTAACTCATTCAATTTTAAATATAAAATATTAATAATACAAAATTGCTCCAAAATACAATTTAAACAAGAAAAAATTACACTATGGTTGATCTATATATAGAGATAGAAAACCACAATAGATCCACCTTAATCACAGATTTATGAATGACTAAAAGAGATTAAATCTTTTGACATGTACATATTTTTTCAAGTTTCAAATTCTAAAAACAAATTTTCATATAATGAGATTTGGTCCCTCTAGGCTCTTGGTAGATCCATTGTTAAGATGGAACTATATTAATTTATAAAATTCAATCTATTGTTAAATTTAGAAAACCTTAAGTCCAAGTGATTCTTTATAATTAATTTTAGGATTTAACATATACATAAAAAATATATATTTTAATAAAATCTAATTTACCACTAAAGCTATGATCATTTCAAGAAATTTAAATTTAATACTATATGATCCAAGAAGATCCTCAAAATTCTAAAAATTTTATAGTCTCAGATGTTCATGAAACCAGCACCAAGTCTTATCTAAAAAGATCACAAGTTAAAATTGATGTAGAATTGATTAACATTTAACGAATGGATTGTTAACTAAAAGTATAGAAATAGAGAGAACTAATTGAGAAGAAAGACTTTACGATAGCTCATAAAATATAAGTAAAATGAAAAATAGTAATGGAAACAACAAATACACACAGTGATACCAGATAACAAGATTGATTAGGGAGTTATGGACTACGTCTTCGGGTCTGCTTTCAAGATGAGCAAACTTTTTACTAGGATTGAAACCAAAGAGGTCAATTACACAGAGAATTGACATGATTGAATGTGCATGCAGACACTTCTAATCACTGTCATAAGGAATCTCTCTGAACCAACTTTTCAATGCCTATCACGGTTCCCAATTCCGACTCTTGATGTTCCTATTACACTGAAAACAAAATAACCTCTCACTTTCAGAATTTGCATACCAAAACTCCAAAACCACACTAATGCCTTCAATGAGCAAAATACCTTTAGAAAGGCCTCAAAAACACTCAAAACTCCTTGGGCTAAATTCAGGATGAATTAGCTATTAAATACAATCCATTCAACTAAATTTGTGCAACTGTGACTGTGACTGTTCTATTGTTGCGAGCTTATTGATTCAAATCCTTTAACAGCTTGATAGAACAAGATGTAGGCATTCATTGCATCTTTTGGATCAAGTGTTACGGTTTTAGATGACCCAAAAAAACTATGCAACGCAGTTTCCTCTATCGTTTCCACCACCTCATCATCACACCTGAGCCACTGGTCACCGCTCTTCACTAAAGCAATGTAACGTCCACAATTCGTCCGGCATCCCACATGCACCACTACAGCAAATAAAGAGTACAAAGAATCGATTGCATTTTGATCTCCACAACTGTTAATAGGCAGTCTAAACTCCTTGGAGAACGCCACTCGATACAACAATTTCTTGAATCCCACAACTTGACCTTCATTTGTGTATTTGAAACGTTTCAGTTGGCAAATGAGAACTTCAGGTGGAGACTTGATTCTGAGTCTCTTTTCAGCTTCTTGCAGATGGCAGCAATTATTGCACCAGTACTTGTCTTTTCCACTCAGCTTCTCCACAGCGCTGAATGCATTTACACAGCTTGACAGGGAACAATTTTGTTGTATCTCTACGCTGAGTTCTATAAACGGTTCTTCTCTGTAGGTTACATTCTCACAACATAAACACCGAGTTTCGTTTGTAAATGTACCTCCAAATATCTGGCGAATAATACTAATTTTACTATTATTCATTTGGTTCCCTTGCGTCCCACATTGATCTTCAACTTCGTTATCCTGCAGGGGAGGACTTTTCTTGTTATCAGATCCTGTGATTTCATCGTCAAGATTATTTAAAAGAAATATCAAAAACTCATGTGCGTCGTGATGGGTTTCACTGCAACGAAAAATCTCGTTCCTTTTCATTACCAGCTCTTCAAACCCTAGGGGACAGACTTGAGGCATCTCTTTGGAGTCCATTAGATAAAATAAATCTGCCAGACGCTTAAGTAGATTATCATTCTCATTGTTGCTCTCGCCATTCCCATAATATTGGAGTAACTTATTTCTGAAAGGCGCGCAGAAATAAAGAGCCTGAACAACGCTGTTAAGGTAGCACGTTTTGCCCAGATTTTCAAGACCTACGTGGCGCTGATGATCATCATCATCGTTTGTTGTAAAGATTTCTGACACAATATCTGAAACTGTATCACGACCGCTCCTGAAACCTTCCAATCCCGAATTCAGAAGATCCATGATTATCCACGAGCAGACTATTTGAGTTTCCTACAAAAGCAGTTGTCTATAATGCGACTTTTTGAAAGACTTTCCTGTGGCTTTTTCCAGTCAAAATCCGGCAGCAATTTATTGGAATCGCAAGTTTGATCGCTAGTTTCTGCACAATAAAAGCATCCCAGGGATTTTTTAGGCTGCTGAATCCAAATATGCAGTTAAAAAACCATTTTAACCGCAACAAATCAAGATTTAACCTCAATTACTTCCGCCAGATTCTGTCACCAGAATCTCAAAAAGTCTCATTATAGACAACACCATGACAAAATGGCCAAGCCAAATATTATCTGTAGATTCCATTGCTTTCGGGCCGACTTTTCCCTGTGCGGAGCTCATTTTTATTTTTTACTCTTACTTCCTTGGTATCTTAGATTTTGGTATCCTAGATTTTGGGAAAATCCATCTTGAAATTTGAGGGTTAATGGTTTGGTACGTTAGATTTTAGAAATATCTTGAAATTTGAGAGTTAATTAAACAATTGAAATATATCCTTGATTTATTCTAGTTTAGAGTAACACTTCCTTAATCCGAGGTGTCTTCCCATCTTCGCTTCCCCTGGGTTTGGGTCAAAAGAATCCATTTTCCTTCGGTCGAGGAAGCTTCCAATTCCTCTCCCATTAATTTAGTCATGTTTAAGCGTCATAAACATCACAACTTTTATTTCATATAATAGGTTTTATCTTTCCCTCTTTTCAATATTTACAAACTCTTTAATTGTTAGTTGTGAAGGGAAGGGCCTTCATCTACCGAAAAAGAAACTGGGAAGATGAACGTGTAGTTGGAAAGTGGGAAAGGGGAAGTGCAGTTGTTAGTTGTGAATAGAAGGGCCTTCATCTACCAAAAAAGAATGTGGAAAAGGGAAAGTGGAATGAGATATTAAAAACATGCATTTTAAATAGGTTTTATCTTTTTCTCTTTTCAATATTTACAAAATTAATGGTGGTAAATAGAACAACTTTCATTTAGCCAAACGGAAATGGAAAGTGATATCAAAACCTTAAAAAAAAGGTTAGATGGGGTATTAAAGAGATATATTTTTATCATTTCTATGTAGCAAAATCTATGTGGCAATCGATTTCTTGGGATACTTAATTGAAAAAAAATGTCTAACCCCAAACATATTAATGGATTGGATATTTATGGAATAAAAGAACATTCAAAATGTTTTTAATCATTAAAATATATTGAGACAAGTTTCTAGTTTATAGGGTAACAATTGGCATGGCAAATTGGGAATGACAAGTAGCTGAGGATTGGACTTGTTATATGGAGAAATATGGAGATGCATTTTGAATAATGTTATAAAGATTTAGATTATAACTCTTTGGTATGAAGGCTAGGGCTCAACATAAGAAGTAGGGATGGCAATGAGATAAGATGTTAGTGGGAGGAATTTTCTATGGAATACTTTGAAAATACCACATTTTTTTGGAGGAATGTTGGAGGGATGAATTTAAGGAATATATTAAAAATCTCATATCTATTTGAATGATGATCCACATGAACTAAAATGGGTAATTTACTTAGCTGGAGGTGAGTAGATGGTCAAACATAACTATAGTTCCTTACTGTCTCATGTTGAGCTAGAGGAGACTTGTTGTGCACTAAGTTGTGATAGGTGAGAGTACCTTCTAAATGCATTGATAGTATTTGTTGTATTCCTTGCATGATTGTCCTCATGTACTATAGAATGATGTGAATTCAAAGAGTGTTGGGCCCCAAGCCTTTGATTTTTTGTTTATTTATTTATTTTATATCCATTTTTTGCTACTTTTGACACAACTTTTTCTTTTGGGGTTTTCTGCAAATGTTTTTGAAGCAATGGTTTTGTAATTTTAGTTAAGGATTATGATATAATCCAAGTCAACAAATTAGGGTTTTGGACACCAAAGGACTTTACATATTATATTGTAAATGCTGAAGTTGATTGATGATGAAAGTTAAATATGCAACTCTAAATATTTTGTTGGTATTTTTGGTTAAGACTTTCCAAGGTAAATCTCTAAGTCTTATGTGTGATTATCATTGTTTAGCATTTTACTAATAAAGGGTCTATGTGTGCATTGCTTACTATAAAATTTTAAAGCTTACTTGTATCATCTTCATGTAGCCTTTTTCCCAATAGAGTGTTGACAT
>APFE030158498.1:845-23263 GCA_000404065.3 Pinus taeda
TCTATTCTATTCTGAACAACATCTTTATTAGTAGAAAAATTCTGAAGGAGCTGATAAGCTGGCAACTTAAGGTGCACAAGTAAGGTTACATCCAAGCCATAAACTAATTCAAAGGGAGATTTACCAGTAGCTTTCTTCTTAGTGATTCTATCTGCCCATAAAGCATACTTGATTTTGCTATCCCATGATCTCTTATTATCTCCAACTATCTTCTTGATAATGGTTATGAGATTCTTGTTACTTGATTCAGCCAGACCATTACCCTGAGGATAGTAATTTGACGAATGAGATAAGACAATGCCATACTTGAAACAGAAAGATGAAAACTCTGAGGAACTAAAAGCTTTGGCATTGTCAGTAGTGAACTTAGCAGGGACACCAAATCTAGTAATGATGTTATTTTCAATGAAATCCATAATAACCTTTTCAGTGGCATTCTTAGTAGGAATGGCCTCAACCCATTTAGTGAAATAATCTGTAGCAGTCAAAATCCATGAATAGCCATTGCTAAAATTTTCATGGAACTTCCCTATGAAGTCCAGACCCCAATGCTGAAAAGGTGCCTCTACAATGACAGGATGTAGGGGCAGGGCAACAAGCTTTTGTTTCCCAATGAGTAGTTGACAGGCTTGACAAGCTCTAACAAACTTGTGCACATCAGAAAAAATTGAAGGCCAATAATAACCAGCTCTCAAGATCTTGTGGGCAGTAGTTCTAGCAGCATAATGACCACCACAAAATTCTGAATGAAACTCAGAGACTAATTTCTTGGACTCAACGTCATCAACACACCTAAGCACTATGCCCTCAGGATTTCTCCACCCAAGGCGATCCTTCATAAGGCAATACTTAGTGGCTTTTAGTCTAAGAGCCCTTCTCTTATGAGCAACTAAATGGTTAGGACATGCAAGATTCATCAAGTAATAAACTATGTCCTTGTACCACTCATGCTCTCCTAATCTTTGCAACTCCGGTGAAGATAGATCGCTAAGACAAAACAATCCAAGAGTCTTTTCGTTACCTTCAGTCAACATCTGAGCCAAACCTTGGCCTTTGACTAGCTTGGTGGGTCTGATCTCTAAATCATATTCTTGTATTTTAGTAACCCACCTAGCGCGAGTCCCTCAGCAATCAGTTTGAGTTAATATATCTTTAACAGCAGAATGTGGGACGAAAGCAATGATTTTAGAATAACCCACATAAGTTTTGAAGTGCTTCAGAGACTTGACTAAGGCATAAGCCTGCTTTTCCATGGTATTGTACTTCAATTCAGAATTTTGAAGTGCTCTACTCATGAAAGCAATGGGCTGCTCGTGACCATCTTTATTCTTTTGAAGCAGAACACCAGCAATGGTATCTTCGGAAGGGAAAGAAAAAATCATGAAATCCTTGGAGTAATCGGGACTAACTAAGATAGGAGCTTTTGCAATAGCAGATTTGATTTCTTGAAAAGCCCTTTTGCCGTCTTCTTGCCAAACAAATCTTGCATCTTTCTTTAGAAGACTTTGAATAGGCTTAGCTATTTTTGCGTAATTTGGAATAAACCTTCTAATAAAATTTGTCTTTCCAAGGAAAGATTGAAGGGATTTGAGATTATGAGGAAGGGGAATCTTTTGGATTGCTTCAATTCTTTCAGGATCGATCTTGATTCCATCCTTAGAGATGATATGGCCCAATAATTTCCCTTCAATTACTCCAAAAACAGACTTAGCTAGATTCAAAGAAATCCCGTATTCTCTACATCTATCGAAAACCTACCTAAGATGATTTACATGACTGATACCATCTTTAGAAAATACAGTAAGATCATCTTGATAAATCTCAATAAATTTCCCGATTAACCCCTTGAAAGCATAATCCATAGCCCTTTGGAATGTAGCCCCAGCGTTTGTTAATCCAAACGGCATTCTGATGTATTCGAATGTACCCCATGGCGTGGTGAATGTGGTTTTATGATGATCTTCCTTTTTAACCCATACCTGATTGTACCCGGAAAAACCATCTAGCAACGACATCATTCCAGAACCGGTTACTCTTTGCAACAAAGTTTCCATGTTTGGAAAAGGGTAATTGTCCTTCTTGCATGCTAGATTAAGGTTTCAGAAATCGACACAAATCCTTATCGTACCATTCTTTTTCCTAACAATCACCAAATTTGAACACCATGTCGAATGCCTAGTTTGAGCGATAATTCCTGCTGCAAGCATTTTCGCAAGCTCTTTCTGAACTAAAGGGGCCAATTTAGGATTAATTTGCCTAAGTTTCTAGCGGAAGGGTCTAGCATTTTCATCTTTTAAGGGGATAGTATGTTCCATGACATGTTCCCTATAGCCCTTTAATTCATCATAAGAAAAAGCTAAAACATCTCGATATTCGTGAAGTAAATTAGTTAACTTTTTCCTTTCCTCCACACTAGTACCTTTACCGATTTTAACAATTTTTGGGTTTTCAGAAGTACAAATGTTTATCTCGAGATATTCGCCTGGGTCCATCTTATTTTCTTCTCTTAGCTTCGTGGCATCATGCCGGTCAAAATGTTGCTCTAAGGCAACCACATTCCTAGGAGTAGGATTTATGATATGCTCATGATTTAAAGATCCATCCTCCTCGGGATTTATCTGGAAATCCTCAAACTCATCCAAACTATTAAGAAAACGAATGACTTGCTTTTCATCATTGAAGACCTGCCAATGCTCTGAGTTGTCTGGAACAGATGGTCTAAATATTATTTCCATTTTGATTTTATCTTTAATTAGCTCATCAGATAACTGGAAAGTAGTAGCAGCTACGGCAAGTTCATCTGCCAAACTATTTTGCTCTCTTGGGATTGCTCTGAGGCCAAGGGCATCAAAGTGCTCCATAGTATCCCACACAGCATTTCGATAATTCCTTAGTCTTTGATTTTTGCATGTAAATTTGTTTTTAAGCTGCATGATAACTAAATAAGAATCCCCCTTAATGCTAAGCAACTTAATCTTCAAAGATTTTGCCAATTCAAGGCCCAATAATATAGCCTCATATTCAGCGACATTGGTGGTTGCTTCAAACTCTAATCGATAGGCAAACTTGAAAATATGATCAAGGGGAGATTTAAGCACTATTCCAGCACCTTTACCATGCCTAGATGATGCACCATCGAAGTACATATACCAAACTTTATCCTTGAGATCCTTAATCTTATCATCGGGAGGAATTATAAAATTAGACATGATGGCATAGTTCCCAATGTCAGATTTCTCTTTGATTATCTTGTTGTGAGGTCTCTTAGGATCTTCGACATGAAATTTTCTTTCGGGCTCTCTATTTAGTCTTACAAAACCATCACCCCTAGAAGGAACCATAGCATATGACCAATTCATTTGAATACTTCCTCCTAGATCAGAGGCCCACTTTCTTGATAAAAGCATACCCCAGGGATCAGGTACATCCACAACAACAATATCCATAACAATCATGATGTTTGGGTAAACTGATAGATGAACTTGCAAATCTTTGATCAAACCATGCACTTCAATTTTCTTAGAATCCATGGCACATATGTTATAGTAGGGTCTAGAAACTCTTAAGTTAAGTTGTTCCATGACCCTTTTAGTCATTACACAAGCTGATGCACCAGAATCCAACATACAATTATTCAATTTATATCCATTAACCAACAAGGTGATAAAGAAAGGCTGGTGATCTTTGTTATCGGCCTCTAAGCTTTGCAAATATATAGGAGCGTCATGATAGTCGACTTCTCGATTCTTCTGTTGAGAAATATTTATTTGAGGACCTTGGATAGCTTTTAGTAACTTATCTCTTTGGGAAGGGATTTTAGCAATCTCGGAGACAGGAACCCAAATTTTGGCATTGTTAAACCAACTTCCCAAATCGACATCAAATCCAGGGTTAAAAGTTCGGGGGGGAATTTGACTCCCACTTTGATCTTTATCCCTTCTCTGGTAGGTCAAACCTTTATCTCTAGCAATTTCCAAGATTTGCTCGGGAGAGGGTTTTTCACCATATAACCTAGCCAAAATGTCATCTTCATTTTCAAGGTTATTTATACTAAAAGCTGATGAAGGGTTCATAACATCACGACTATTTTCCTTGACCTCTATCCAATCATTCATAGACAAAGGAAACTTGCTACCTACCACATTTATTTGATCACCCGTTCCAAACATCCCGTTATCTAAGATTCTTCTAACGATAGGGCAAGTGGATTCTTCATGAAGAGCATCACAAACCCGACAATAAGGAGGAGCATTATCAACCAAATTAGTAAACGGATTAGGGAGTCTCTGCTCACTAGATTGACCCTTCTTTTGCCAATTGTTATTTCTGTTATTATTATTTCGAGGCTGGAAATTTTGCGTTTGCGTTCTTTCCCTTAGGACCAACCTATTCTGCAAAGTGGCTATTTACTTAGTATGATTAATCTCCATGGTTTCAATCTTTTGAAGCAATTTGAGAACAAGCTCACTTTCAAGTTCTTGAACTGCTTTTCCTTTAGGTTCTTTTAGTTTCATAGCAGCCCTGTCGAAACCTGGGATCTCAAATTTTCCAGATGTTGCCTTGTCCTTTTCAAGTTCTATAGCTAAGGCCTGGCAATCCCTATAATCATTAAGTCTAGCACGCCTTAACTCATAAGATGGCTCAGGACTAAATGCATCAATGTAAAGAATCTCGAAGAGATTTGTCGGTAGGTTTATAGTCTTGAGGTAATTCTTTAATAATGTCATTAAACCTTTTATTAAATTCTTCAGCAGTTTCATTCTCTCTCTTTTTTATTATGCTAATAGCTTTCACAAGGTGTCTTCCCTCTCACTTGTCCCCATACTTTTCTTTAAAGGCGTTAACAATCGATTGTAAGGAATCAAATGAATTTTGAGGCTTTTCCGTAAACCAATCTAGAGCGTCACCCTCCAAAGTTAGAACAAAAAGGGTCATTTTAACATCTTCATGATTAAAATCAGCGGCCCTTGCGTTTTTCCCCAACCATGAACTAAACGCTTTCAGATGCGAATTGGCACTGATTGCGTTATCTCCCTGAAAGATAGGCAATTTATCCATTCCATGTTTTGGAATATCATTGGGATAACCCGGAATATTAGCAAAGTTACATGGGGAGAATATGTCCATGATGTCGTGCTCAACTGGTCCAGTAAAAAGTAGATGGATATCAGAGAGGGCTTCTTGTCCGAGATTAACAAGAAGTGTATGAGAAGAGAGTTTGTGTAATCGTACTCTGAGGGCCCTTTCAAGATCAGGAGCATGATTGCACAGACTACTTGGATGTCTTCTAGTATACACTCTTGAAGATAATATATGAAGTGGAGTCGCCACCCGGACAGGAAGTGAAACACGGTAAAGCTCGGAAGGAAAGAACCAAGGACAGAAAAAACTCTATCCTCGGCAACGGCGCCAAAAAATGTTGTCGCAGAGATCGTCACGACAACGCTCAGATCAGGGGCTGTCACTCTGATCCCCGATCTCTCCGTTTAAGCCTGTCTCCCGCGGCTAAGGGGGGTAGACCCTATAGGAAAGTGGATGACCAACTGTGAACTAGTTGGTTTGGGAGACACGAAAGGAAACCGGCACTAAATGGATTTTATTAATTTAAAGGACCAGTGCCTTATGGGTTTGATGTTTAAACGATTACTTACTAGATGTTGCAGAAATGTAAACCGTGTACAGCAATCATTTATCATCAAATAACTTGAATGATGCAAGATATCCAGTAAATTCACAATGCTTTAACGATGATCTAGCAATTTTAAAACTTCGAAAGATAAAGCTTGATACACAATCACAAAATTTTAAATGCTATCAAAATGATGAACATTAATTCCACATCAAAATTTTAATCTCAGTAGGAAAAAATAAAACATGATAAGTCCCCAAGCCAAGAAACCAAAATATATCTAAACTAAACTAAAGAAACTTTTCATGATTTTTAGATATATATTTAAAAAAAAAACATGAATCTAATAAAATGATCAATTCAAATCTATTTAAAAAACTAAACTACGTTGATTTCTAACCACGCAAACAAAAGACTATGGAAACCTGAAATGAAATTACCACTTAACGTGTGAACTGAAACTGGCCCGTATACAAAAAAAAGGACGTGTTATTGCGCCGTGCTGCAGGTTTCCTTCGGGGTGAGAAAGAGAAATGCAGATGGTACGTAGCACGCAGGTAGTCTTTGCAGGTGGCTATGGATTTCAGATGCGGGCTCTGGACGGCGGCGTTGATATAGTATGCGAGCAGAGGAAAATTGCAGGACAGCGTGAGGTGCGTGGAAGCTAGAAGATCGACGCAGGAGGGAGCACGTTTGAGTGAAAATAGATTTGCAGGTTGGGCAGCTAAAAATGCCAGAAGGAACTGCATGAAGGATTGACAGATTTGCAGATTTGGTAGCTATGGAGATGAAATGGATTACCCAGATTGCCAAGAGAAACTATTGAAGTTCTCCACGAAATTTATATTTGAATTTCCCTGCCCCAAAAGTACCTGTAACCTGCAGAAGAAAGGAAAACCCTTGATATAATATGTGTATAAAACAAAATTGAAACCCCAGATCAGCGAAACAGCATAGATAAACCTTGGAAAATCTTCAGAGACCCTGCAACTTGGAATGGAAAATCACCCAAAAATAATATATGCATAAACAAAAAACAAAATTAAAACCCTAGACCAACTAAACAGTCTTTACAGCTTTTGACTCTTGAACAGTCAGATTTACTATAAAAGAAACTTCAGAAAATCTCTCATGCAATTCAGGAAAATAAACTAAATGATTAACCCAGGATCAGAATTAGCTGGGCTCTGCAAGAAAATGCTTGCGGGAGTTGGCTGGTTCAGCCGAGAACTTCCCCAAACGCCGACTGGTCTCCTTCAATAAGGGTTTCCTGCACAGCTCATTTCAACCATCAATAAAAAGAGAAAAACAATACTAGATTTCAACAGCAATGGAGATACCTGCCATTACTTCAGAAAACCTAATACCATTCAAACCCTAGCAAGTGAACAAGATACCTGTGCTCAACAATATTCTTCAATAAGCTGTTACTAATGGCTAAAATTTAAAATATGCAGAAAATAAAATAGCTCACAGCACTTCTAAAGAGTAACACCAGCAAGATTTTAACCCCAAAGTCTTTCTTTATTAGCACCAGACAAGTTTACAAGAGAGCTTCTTCAGCACAAGACTCACAGATCGAATGATCTCAAATGACCCCTAGCACCCTATTTAAAGGAAAAAATTCCCAACGGCTAATTTGAGTGATCCACGTCAAAATGATCTCGACCGTCGATGAGGATCAAGATATCTCTTAATTTCATCCGTCGAATTTTTAATTCATTAAAAAATTGAAATTCTCAAAATATTATTATTTTTTTTTTAAGTTTTTTATTCTATTTTATTATTTTATTCTATTTTTTTAAAATTTTTATTTTATTTTATTTTATTTATTATTATTATTATTATTATTATGATATAATATATATATATATATATATATATATATATATATATATATTTTTATTATTTTTTTTTTTTATTATGGATCCTCAAACTCAGCCTTTGGAAAAAAAATCCCTAGGACCTAGGACTTAGGACTCATGAGGGGATTAAAAAAATTCCTAACCCTCAAGACACTTTACATCATGACTTTTACAATTTTACATCTCAAGGGGGAAAAGCCCTTTGACATAGACCCTCATAGACCACCCAATTCTGCGACCAAACATAATCTAGCAGATTAACACACTAGGATTCTCCTAAGACTCTAATGACAAAATTCATTCCGGCTTTTGGGTCAGGTTGAAGGAAAACTCTGCCGATCATGGATCGGTGAGACGAAAAACCTTCCGGAACGTAGATTATCATTAGAAAATTAGGTCCACCTAGGCAATTTACATACATGACTCAACTCTGCTAAGATTATTTACAATTCAACATGCAGACTGGGTTTACAACTTAATATGATCAAGTGGATGATGACTGTCGAATGGCACAGACATGTCGATCAAGCACTATCCCTTTTGCGAAGAAAAGGGAGTGTACTGCTATGGGTAGTTGACACGCAGTGGTCAACAGGCTTTCCAGAACAATTGAAAATTCAACATTAGCAAGAGCCACAAAACACTCTTTTGACTTTGGTATTAAAGGAAACACTTGTGAAGCCCCAATGACTTCACTGCTTCTAAGGTAAAAGGTCTCGATGTTTTCAATCCTATTGAATGGTTCAAAGCTTAATAAAATCTCAAAAGCAAAGAGTTTCAACGGATTCTGAATGAGACCCCAAATGCTCTAAGATGATCAAAATTCCAAAGTTTTTACTTTCCCTGACATTGGGCCCAGGTTTCTTTTAGAGGAGAATTTGCAAAAGCATCTTCTTAAACTCCCTAATACCAAATCTAATTTAATATTCCCAACGATATGTTTTACCCAGTATATTGATTTTCTGAATTGTTGAATAAAAATACACTAGTATTTTAACAATAAAAGTGTGGCAGAGCACAAGTAGAAAATCAATCACACAACAGAAATTTCAGATGCTCCAATTTTCTCTTCACTTCTATTACTCAGAATAAATAAGGGCTCCCTTACAGGGAAAATGGCCCACAGAGAAATACAGAATTTATACAACAATTGAACCTGGCAATTTTGCCCCCTAGAAAAAAACTCAACCCCTAGAAAACTCGACCCCTACTGAATTTGGCCCAGTGAAACCCAATCTCCACCTCGGCCTTCCTCTCTCCTCATATGCCTTGCATGCTAATCTACTCACTCAAACTTAGCTAGGGCCTACACAAGCTTTCCTCTTAAATTCCCTATTGCAATGCTTGCTTCCCCTTATCTTTGAGTGTCTCACTCTGCACTTGAGCAAATCACTTTCTCAATGTTCAATGTTCAATGTGTCATCCTCCTCTCTTTAGGCTTTCTTTAATAATTTTTCAATGAGATAAATCCCTAACTCTAATCTTCTAAGTGATGGATGGCTAGGATTAAATATTAAGCCTCACTTGAGATCAACAGTATAGATTAAATCTAATTCACAAAAGTGAATAATTCACTTTTCTTTAGAAAACCTTAGCCCAATAGCCAACATTGATTATTTAATTATTCAATGTGTTTCTCCTAAGTTATATTTAGAAAAGAATAATAAAAGTCTCTTAATAAATTAAGGAAGTACCTCAAGAGGCTTTGGTTAGCTTTTGCATGCTTGACACCTAGCCTAGCAGAAACACCTATCCAAGCTATAATCAACAAAACTCCCACCTGGCTTACCTTTTTAAAAAACTATTCCCTTCCACCAAGGGCTTGGTGAAGATATTTGCAACCTGCTCATCTGTGGAGATGTACTAAAGCTTCACAACTTCCCTCTAGACCCTATCTCTGATGAAGTATATATGATCTCTATATGCTTGGACCTATCTGTAACACTGGATTCTCCAAGAGTTGGTGCAACTCTGATTATCACAATGGGATCCAACTAAATACTAAACAATTTTGTGAGCATCTTGTGAAGCCAAATGGTCTCACAACTCGCCAAACTCATTGCTATATACTCAGCCTCTGTTAAGCTAAATACCACGGAGCTTTGCTTTCTACTAAAGCATGAAATCACTGTTGATCCCAAGCTAAAGTAGCATCCCAAAGTGCTTTTCTTGTCCACTGCACTCCCAACCCAATCTAAGTTTGTATAGCCCTACAACTACACTTCAACACTCCTGGCATATATCAATCCATACTCCATTGTACCTCGTAAGTATCTACGCACATGCTTCAGTACAACTCAATGCACCCTCCTCGACTCCACCATAAACTGGCTCAGGGTATTCAAAACAAAGCATATATTTGGCCTAGTGTTGACCAAATAAATCAACGAACCAATCAATTGCCTATACAAAGTGGGATCCACTAACTTTGACTCTGAAGCATTTATCTTCATTAGATTGGTGACCATAGGTGTAGACATTGTTGATTTTTCCTAGTGCTTTAGATCAGGTCTATGTCTAATCAAAATCATAGACAACACTGAAATACACACAACT
This sequence comes from Pinus taeda, assembly GCA_000404065.3. Lineage (NCBI taxonomy): Eukaryota > Viridiplantae > Streptophyta > Pinopsida > Pinales > Pinaceae > Pinus > Pinus taeda. The sequence continues at coordinate 10,896 of APFE030158498.1, forward strand.
TCAAGCTCTTTATCTAACAGCAGTGAATCAACAAAGTACACAAGAATGCAATTGACCCAAAACTTTCTTTTAATACAACTTTAATAAAACAAACATAGCGCTCCAGTACCAGGGATCATGGTACTTACAAAGCCCTGATACAAGGAAACTAGGGTTAGAAGTCAACAACTTTTGACTGTCAATCTACCCAAACAACAAGAAACAAATCCTTGACTTGCTATAGATGACCTTCCTTACAGCACTTCGGTCCTCTTGTCCTTGGTGTACTTGGTAAATCCTTTGCCTCCTATCCCACAAAAGAAGTTTGCACCATCAAAATTTCTACACTCGAGCTTCTCACAAGGGTCTTTGCTCCTTCAAATACCTTGCATTCACAGCCCAAAACAAGGTCTGCTACTCACAGTGAATTACCCTTGTAATTCAATGTATATTAGCCCCCCAACAACACTGTCCACTCAAACATTCATGAACAAATTTTACAACAACCTCAGCAACCAACCAACATAGAACATAAGCCTAATATATCTCTGTCAAAATCTTCGTTCCCTCTTTTGTAAGACAAATCGGGGATCTCATCCTTCCACAATAGGTTATGCCAAGTTATGCGGCCTTTCAGCCTTGTTGTGCCAACATGAGACACTTTCGGCCATCTTCTAAACAAGATTGAGGCCCTTTTGGCCGTCTTCTAAATAAGATTGAGGCCCTTTTGGCCCTCTTCTAAACAAGTTGAGGCCCTTTAGGCCTGTTGTAGTTTAGACAAAGGTCTTGGCCTCCTTAATAGGGCTTCGACCCTCCCTTTCTAGACAGAATAGATTCTCGACAGGCACCTTTTAGACTCGGTCTTGCTCAGAACCAAAATAGAGAAACTCGTCCAATCCTCCTTAGCTCAGTCTACTCAAACTTACAAAGAAAATTTGCCCTTTTTAGATCTACTCCAGCTCGGCCTTCTTGAGGGTCTGCAGCTTGCTTTTTATTCACAAATGGATAATTGCAATTGTGTGTTGAAACCTCACCTAGGTCTCCTTCATTTATACCTCTCCAATTATTGACTTAGGGGCTCTTGACTTCACTCAAGGTGTCCTCTTTCAATAATTAGAATAAACAATAATAACTTTAGCCCACCAACTTGAGTCTAAAGCCTACCACTTGGGTACATTGCCCATAAAGGTTCATTTTTTTGGGTCAACTCCAAACAAACTAGTACCCCAAGGGTTGTGGGAGTACCCCCCAAACTACAATTTAAACACTCCCTCTTAGCGAGGGAGTTACCTCCACTGCTTGGAAGTAACTCGTCGGCAACACTAGCCCAACCTTTGGTGTCCACCACTGCAGCACACCCTATAGAATGAACAACACTATCCTTGGTAGTGTTCCTGCCACCAGAAGCCTCTCACTTCTTTTCGTGATAGGCCTTCAGCCCATTCCACAGTTCCTTCTTTCCAGTTGTAGAAGTCTCCTTACTCCCCACTAACCATGTGCTCTTTTTGGGTTGTGGATTCTCCCTCTTAACCTGCAAACTCCAACTTGAAATTGACTCCTCCCAAGTCTCATGAACCTACTTCTTCCCTTGATCTATAGGCTTGTCTGTTAGCCGATATAAAACTCTCGCTAACTCCAATGATTTCTCCGGTAGAGTTAGAGCCTCTGGGCCTGAGTATCGCTTTCCCATCTCAAAATATCACCTCAAACCCCTTCGCCTCAAACACTGAAATAGAAAACATGCTGCACTTGAACTCATGGAAGCCCACCTAACTTCGTCCTAAATGGCATAACACCTGACCCTCTGACAGTCTTCTAACTCTTGTCGCCATCCTTCATGTGCAATTTCGAGTCCCATTTAGTTATAGTCTCTAAAAACTTCCCGAGATCCTATCATATGTTTTGACGCTCCGCTATCAATGAACCAGGCACCCTCGGAGAAATGATAAACCAGAGAAAATCTTCCTCAAATATTCATGAGAAGTCATCCAACTCGATTGAAGATGTAGCAACCATTGCTATCTCTTTCTTCTTCTCATTATCTCCCTTCTTTCAACACAGACACTTACTCGCATAATGACAATGCTCGCCACATGTGTAACATTTTACCTTGCTTAAGTCCTTCGCTTTGCCCTTCATCTTTCCCGCAAGAGCCACGTTCTCTTCATTAGAATTCTTCTATCAAAGATCCTCGTCCTGCAATTCCTCTTGGATGAAGTCGTCCCATAACCTATTCCAATCTGGCATCTTATCTCAAGCGATTATCCCTTTGATAAATGGCTTCCATTCCTCAGTGAATCCCTTCAAAGCAGTCCTCACTAACTCAAGATTTGGAATGTTATCTCCAATGACAATTAGCTCATCACAAACATGAGAAATCCTCGTCAGATACGGAGACACACCTTCTCCATCCAACATCTTGGTGTTCTTCAACTTCTCTCTCATTACCAACAACCAATTTTCATTCTTATTCTGGAACAATTCCTGAAGAGCCTTCCACATCTCTCATGTAGTGTTCTTCCCGGTTAGATGAGGTATCAAGTGATCCTTGACACCATCTAGGATGATGAGCTTAGCCTTCACATCCAACTCTTCATATACTCCCAACTCCTTCGGATCTGTTGATTTTTCAATCTCCTTGCCAGCAAACTCCCAAATCATGTTCACCAACAAGGCCAGCCTAACCCTTTCCTTCCAAGGACTATATTTGGACAACCCATCCAACATATCCTCATATCTCAGACTAGTAACCAACTTGGCCATGCTTCTAGTCCTTCAACAACAAGGCAACCAACTCCGTATTGAGCTACTCATTGTGCACGCTCTAGTTCAGTTGTCCCTTCAACTTTGATTAAGATGTCCCTTCAAAGCAGCTCTGATACCATGTTGATTTTTCGTAGTACTTCAAATCAGGTCTATGTCTAATCACGATCATAAACACATTAAAATACACACAACTTCAAGCTCTTTGCATAGCAGAAATGTAACAATTGTGAATCAACAAAGTACACAACAATGTAATTGACCCAAAACTTGCTTCTATTACAACTTTAATAAAACAAACATAGGGCTCCCATACCAGGGATCATGGCCCTTATAAAGCCCTGATACAAGGAAACTAGTGCTTGAAGTCAACTACATTTGACTATCAATCTGCCCAAACAACAAGAAACAAATCTGTGACTTATTTATTGTAGATGACCTTTACTTACAGCCCTTTGGTCCTCTTGTCCTTGGTGTACTTCGCAAGTCCTTTGCCTCCTATCTCGGGGAGAAGCTTGCACCATCAAAATCTCTGCACTCCAGCTACTTACAAGGGTCTTCACTGCTTCCAATTGTTAAATTTGAAGCTATGGTCGGTCTTCATAATGTATATTTGGTTACTTGATGTACTTGTATTTATCATTGTAAAGCATATTTATAAATGCTTGAGTAAAAGAATATTGATTTTGAGTCAAAGTCCCATTGCGACTTTTTAAAGATGAAAATTTCAATTTTTGAAATCTAAAGTTTGGCTCCAAAAGTCACAAGTCGTCCACCCTCCAGATCAAGTCGGCCTTGGCCAAGAGACACATCCATTCACCCAAGACAGACTACTACATAAACGCAGCTCAACCTCCTCCACTTGGGCATTCGCATTCTCTCACGCAAAACAATGTTTGGGCAAGAAGCAAAGGACAAGAAGGGCGAATTTTCTCTCTCTTCTCTCTCTTGCAACTCACACGTGTGGATTGGCTATTCTCTCTGTGGTTTGCATTTTTTTGGGACAACTATTGCAAGGCGCTGAAAGTTCTAGGTAACTAGGGCAACTGTTGCAAGGCTGAAATTTCTGGGGCAACTGGCAATTGTAGGAGGGCCAAAATTCTAGGTCAAATAGGCAAATTGAATTGTTGGATCAGATTGGGTGACTTGACATGGAGAAGACCAAGTTTGACCATAGGTCTAGGTGTGTCTCTCATTGAACAAGAAGAATTTCTCTATTGGAAAAGGTTGATGGGTTTTTCTCGTTTGGTGGGTTTTCCTAGGGTAAATCTTGGCATATTTTGTATGTTGTGATCTCTATTGTTCTACTATTCTTTATGGTTGAATTTATGAAATATAATTGTTGAATGATATGTTGGAATAAGTTAAAAGAAGATCTACATCAAAAGTAATTATCAAAAATTTAGAAATATTGTGCTAACCCTAATTGCACTAGGAAAATCAACACAGTATCAGAGCTTTGGTAAAGGAAGAAAAGAACATTGAGATTACCTTGACAAAATCCCTTGAGAACATTTTATTCAAGTCCCTATAGATTGGTTTCTATGGCTTCTTCTATAAAATCTAAAAACAAATTAGAGATAGCATTTAACTTTAGAGCATGGAAAATTAGAATAGACACTTTTCTTGCCAAGAACAAAGTTTTGGACATTGTGACAGGGAAGGTTATTGAACCAACTAATACAACGGGAAAAGTCTTATAGTGGACTCCATTAGGGATCATTTGGTTCCCTACATTTCAAAACTTAATACTTCAAAGAAGATGTACGATGCCCTAATGAATCTCTACACTATCAAGAATGTTGGTCAATCAATGAGCTTGAAGAATGAACTTCGAAATACAAAGATGACTAATGATGACATCGTGGCTTCTTACTTCTTACGGATTTCTCAAATAAGAGATCATATCCAAGCAATCGGTGAATCCATTCCTAATCAAGAATTAGTGATAGCACTCAATGGTCTTCCTAGATCATGGGATGCTTTTGCAGTAGGTATAAGCAGTTGGAAGGAAGCTCCTACATTTTGAAAAACTGTGGACATCTTGTGCTCAAGAAGAATCAAGATTGACGACTAGAGATCATCGAGCTGAAGAAGTTCAAGCCTTTGGAACTTGCTTCAAGAACAAAGGAAAGAAGGAGTTTGCACCTCAACACAAGAAATCAAGAAAGGTATCTTCTTCCTCCAGGAAGAAGAAAGACTTATCAAAGATCCAATGTTATGGCTATCAAGAATATGGACATTTCAAGAGAGATTGTCCTAATATGGCTAATAATAAGAAGAGAAAAGCGAAACAACATGGTTCCGCAGCAGATGTTGAAGATGAAAATCTAAAGAAGATCAAAGATGAAAAGGATTTCTTTTACTATTCTACTTTGACAGGTTCCTTTGCAGATGATGATGACGTGTGGCTAGTAAATAGTGGAGCATCAAGACACATGATAGGAGAGCATGGGAATCTTTCAAGCATGACAGAAAATAAGTTCTCAAAGGGTTGAACTTCGAAACAATCATAGCTATGTAGTTAAAGGAGTTAGAAAGGCATTCATAGAGCTGGAATCTGGCAACAATGTACATCTCAGTAATGTTCTTTATGTACCAGGTTTGAAAAAGAAACTTGTCTTTCTTTCTTGTTTAGAAGATAAAGGAGATAGAGTTGCTTTTGTGGATGGCAAAGTACTTGTTTGGTTCCAGGGCTCTAGTATAGATCATGTTAGGGTTATTGGGATTCATGATGGAAGACTGTATAGATTTGTGAGTCAACCAGATCAAGCACTAGTACACGATGAGATAAATCCAAGTGAGCTATGGCATAGAAGGTATGGACACCTTCATTTCAAAGCATTGCTTGAGTTGAGTCAAATAGTGTCAGGGATTCCTGAACTGCAGATCAAAAATGATGGGTGTATGCAAAGGTTGTGCTCTTAGGAAGAACATTAAGAAACAATTTCCAAACAATGATAACAGATCTAAGGAAGCTATGGACTTAATTCATTCTAATGAATGTGGTCTGATGCCAACGAAATCACTTGGTGGCTCATTGTACTATGTGACATTTATTGATGACTTCTCCCATAAGAGATGGATATATCTCCTAAACACCAAGAATGAGGTATTCAACAAGTTCTAAGAATTCAAAGTTGAAGTGGAAAACTTGACAGACAGGAAAATCAAGATACTAAGATCTGAAAATGGAGGAGAATACACCTCAAAGGAGCTTGTTGCTTTCTGTAAGCAACCTGGGATTAAGAGGGAGCTAAATGTCCCATATAGTCCACAACAAAATGGTGTAGCAGAACAAAACAGCATGTCCATTGAAGAATCTCTCAAGACCGTGATGCATGATTTGGACTTGTCATTGTTCTTATTGGGGGAGGCATCACAAACAGCTGTGTACATTCAAAATAGAAGTCCTCATAAAATTTTGGAAGGTATGACTCCTACGTTGGAAATACTGAGAGGGGGGTGAATCAATATTTCTTAGCGATTAGCACTTTTTAATCTTTTTCAGAGCATTAGTTAATCTTCAGTTATTATTATTGTTCTTCTTCAGATGATCATAAACAATAATCAACAGTAGACAACACCATACAACAATGCAGAAAGATAAAACAAAGGACACAAAGATTTTTAGGTGGAAAACCCCCTCTGGGTCAAAAGCTATCGAACGCTTCTTTAGTAAGTGTCCTCTCCCTGTTAAAAGAAAATTGATTACATCGAGATTTCAGCTACAACTGAGGGAGGCGTCAACCCCCTAAATCACAGGCTACAACCTATAGGACGCTACTAGACCCTAATATCTTGTTGCAACCAGAGGGACACCCCAACGCCCTATAGATGAAGCCACAACTTGATGAGTTCCCCAACACTCTATTTACCAGTTGCTGTCGGAAATGATGCTTCGTTGGCCTGTTAGTTTATCAGACACAACAGAATACATGCCACAACGCCCTGTGCAAGCCACAACTTGCCTTAGCACCACCCCGCTACCCTGAAGTGTTCTCAGGCCACAAACTGAAGGTAACTCCAATCACCTGCCTTAACGAACCAGAAGACCAAGTTTCACAATTTTCAGACTGGATCCCCTGTACTCTGAATCAATGTAGAATAGTTGTAAGAAAGATGTAGAATAAATGTCGAATCCTAGTAGCCATTGATCATTGTCCCCACAAACTGTTCACTACACAAAGCTACACATTAAGTTGTCATTGGTTAACTGCACATCACTATCACTGCATACTGCAAAACTGCTAGCTACCACTAAATGTCATTGCTCATGAATGAATAGTCATCAATGCGCAACCACTATCATCATCAAGGTACACACGATGCTGCAACCATCTAGCACAGCTATCAAATAATGGCACAAACCAAGGTGCCTCAGGTCATCCCGATGACATGCAATTAGTGCTTTCAAACTAGGCCCAAGGAGGGCTACAAGCATATGTCTTCTCACTTCTACTACTGGTCACAACTCATATACTGTTGTCCATGTCCCATGTCAATAAGCTTTACAACAAGGTTATTATCACTTGTCAAGAGTCATGCCAATGTGTATGTGTCACATTCCATATCTCAAATTTTATCATTGTTACTAAGGATTACAACTATCAGAAGGTCAAGTCAAGTCAAATCTCTTGTCAAGTTAAGGATCAAACACCAAATTAATTCAAATCAAAATTCAATACTGTCATCACAGTCTTATTTCCTTGCAGACTTTTGCTACATTCATCTTTGCCACATCAAGTCAAGGATTACTAATTCAATAGGCAACCATAATTTTTACTGTAGTCACATTACATATGAATCCATAGTCACATGTACAAGGAATACCTGCAGGTCTTCAAATTACTGTTATACATTATATCATTGTTTTGCAAGGTCACATAAGGTACAGTGTTCTAAGATCATGTCACTGTTTGGTATAGTAAGCATTACTATCAATCAAGTCAGGTTTATATGTCAAGTATATTCTTGAGGTCATTGTTAAGTCTAAATGTCAATATGTCACTTGTTGTAGATTACCTTCTCACTGTATAAGAGATTATAATCTCACTGTTGAGACAATCATAAGAATTGTTCACAACTACCTTGCTGTCCATATATTGCCGTCACTGTCACCTTACTGAATTGTCAAGGTATCTTGAGTCAATTGACAGTCATAAAAAGAACCACTACAACAAACTTGTTTTCACAAGGATATATCAGATTAATGTGACGACAATATCTCTGTATTAAGTCAATTGACAGTCAACAAGAGAGATACTACAGCAGAATTGTTTCGTTAAGATATTCTCAAGGATACATCACTCATAGTTCATAAGTGTCAATATAGTTAGTGCAATCAGATCACTGTAGTAAGTCATGTAGGTACATAAAAAACATCATATCATCAATTCAGATGTTGAGTTAAGTTTGTCACCTTCACATGGCATATGTCAAAACATCTTACTATGCTTGTGACTGTTAGGTCGATTTTACTTTCATTGTTTTATGTTACATCACAGCTTCTATTTATGTCATCTACTGATAATTACAAGTCAAGTCACTGTGTCATATCTGGCTGTGTAATATCTTAGATTGTCACATCACTTAGGTTCTGTTAATTTTAGGTATGTTCTATGCTTAGAGCAATTTATTTCAATTTTCACAGTTAGCTTATTATCTTTTCCAGATTAGCAATCACACCAGCATTAAAGTAAACTGCAGATAGAACATAATCATAAATCGCAGAAGACAAACCAAGACAAGAGGATACAAGATGTGGCGCTAGCCAGGGAAAAATCCCAATGTGGGGAAACCCCTCATCAATTCTTCTTATATGTTCTTCAATAGTTCAGCAGAGAGAGAGAGAGAGATAGTACATTTACAACAGAAGTCAATACTTTGACTTGTCTAAATAAGAGCTTAGATCATCTCTAAGAAGATGATACATGAGATCAACTGAAGACATGCTGCTTCAACTGATTCTCCAAGGTGACTCCTTCACCTATCATTGTGCTGCATCTCGTCATCATGCTGCACCTCACCATGCTGCTCCCATCATCACAATGCTGGACCTCATGACCATGCATCATACTGCTGCACCTTCCAAATTTGTGACATCTTGCTAATGTTGTCACTGCTCATACTGTCGCATCATGGTTGCTTGTTGTCCCATTTGTTTGCTGCTGTCACTGCTGTACCATCACAAATTGTTATACCTTGCTGCTGTCCCATGCATCTTAGCAGCACTATACCTTGCTGCTGTCCCATGCATCTTAGCTGTTGTCCTATGCATCTTAGCGGCACTATACCTTGCTGTTGTCCCATGCATCTTAGCAGCACTATACCTTGCTGCTGTCCCATGCATCTTAGCTGCTGTCCCATCCATCTTAGCATTGCCATACCTTGCAGCTGTCCCATGCATCTTAGCAGCACTATACGTTGCTGTTGTCCCATGCATCTTAGCTGCTGTCCTATGCATCTTAGCAGCACTATACCTTGCTGCTGTCCCATGCATATTAGCAGCACTATACCTTGCTGCTGTTTGGCCTTGTCACCTGCTCAAACTCAGACCCAAAACAGTGAAGGGAAACACCCTAAATCTTGCCCAGATTTGCCTCTAGGCCTGCGGCTTACCTCCTGTAGCAGCTGAGCCTTATTACAGATGTTTTCTTGCCCAAAACAGAACCTTCACATCAACGTCCTCCTTCTTGAGCTGCCTTATGATAGCTTTGCTAGGATTGCCTTTAGGTCTTAGTGAGGGCTGCCTTTAGGTCTGCGTTAGGGCAGCCTTTAGGTCTGCGTAGGAACCAGCATATAGGTTTAGGGCTCCTTCTTGATAACGTTTAGGGCTTTTCTTCATAACTGCGTCCTCTAGATTAGGGCAGTGTATTTCTTCTTCTTGACTGTGGCTAGGGCAGCCTCTTTTCCTCCAACGTCTAGGGCATCCACTCCTAGATTTCTCTTCCACTAAAACCCAAGACAAGTGGAGAGAAATCAAGAAGTATGTGTAGAAATGACTATTAAGTCACCTCTTTTTATACTAAATCGTGGAGCACATGAGGGGTTTATTTGGTTGCTGGCCAACCTTGACGAATTGTCTTATAACACAAATAAATTCATATCTACATGAATACTTATCGGAATCGAATAATCTTTAGATCAATCCTACACCTCTCGATGAAAGGGATCCAAGAAAAATATCAGTTGTTATTAATAAGATGACCCACATGGAGTTTGGCCCTAGTTGCCAATTTTAACAGGTTTTAAGTCTCTATCAAATCTATCTATACACTTGAGGACGGTTATCACAATTCTTAACACATGATGGTGAATGTTATTTTGTCATTGTTCAGTTTCTTAGGTTGTTAGTTTTACTGCTGATCCCAAAAGTTATCATAGAGGTTATATCAAAATGCCAAATCATTGTTCTAAGGTCTGCAAGAATAGCACGCATGTTACTTTAACAAACTTCGAAGTCAATGATTGACTTGGTGCATGATACTGATACTCAAATGATGAACCCCTTACAACCACTGTTTTATTGTGATAAACAATGTCATATATTGACAACTGTAGGATATAAGACGATACAATGTTTCACTGTGATATCATTGTGATGTCAAAAATCTTGTTATCAAAAGGTCATCACAACCTTACTTCCTTGGAACATGGGAGAGTTTGCTATATCATAGTCAACAGTTTTAGGTCAGATTAATTAAAGACACAGGCCATATGAAGGACAGAATGCCCTTGCCGTAAAGAGAGCCAAGTAATGAAACCCTCAAGGTACTAAAGATAACAATTGCATATTCGGTCAAAAGTCTGCAAGAGAAGCACATAAGTCCGAATACCAGTGTTAAGGTTTGATCATCTATTCGTTGTTCTATAGAGTGACTTTTCTAGGAGGGCCAAGGGTCTAACATTAGTCTACAAGTCTGAATTAAAAGCTTGATGCCAAAAGGAACAGGCCGCACTAGGTTCTTCCCTTTCATATCATTCTTCCCTAACAAATTCCAGGGAAAATTGATCCTAATTCAAGAGGGCCAATAATCCTAATCATAGGGCACTAAAGCTTTTTCAAATTCGTGCAAAGAAAATCGAGCTACACAAAACGAATCCATCAAATGTCTGAAGCACAGATCAAAAGAAAAGAGCCTTGTTGTTCTAAGTGCCCTAGAAGAGGCCTGAAGTTTTGTGCAAGAGTGCCCAGACAAACACAAAAAAAAATTACAAAACTAGGAGGATAGATGTAACACCTAACAAAAGAACTTACCTTAGAGATGCAAGACCTTGATCCTCAGGAAATCCGAACTTTTGTTTGCCTCAGAGATTCCTCAACAAGCCGAAAATTTCAGAGCTAAAGACAAGATAGATCATTGAGTTAAAATGTACTAGGAGGATTACACAAGGTATTCTTTTATCGGCCAAGTTTGGGCTTAGGAGGGGCTTCTAAAATAGGTGTACGTTGGAGGGGTGTTAGAGAATAAGATTTCAATAATCATTATTAAATGAAAAACTTAAGCCTTAAGCTAGGAAGTTGTTGTCCTTATGGTAAAGGAATTAAGCCTTAACTAGAATGAGAAAGGCATAAGGCTTCTTTTTATAGTTTTAGGGTGGACCTTTTAGGGAATTTTATAATAATGTTCATTCTTAATTTATTTTAATAGTTTTTATTAAGTTGTTTGTTTAATCCTTAAGGAATTAATGTACTAACTCCTTTGTGGTGTGCTTGTAGGTGACACATGAGTGCATTAAGTCAATGATTGATTTATTATCTTTGGTTTTTGAAGTTATGTAACTTATACGTGGTGAGATTACGGTGATAAATAATGTCATATATTGACAATCGTAGGAGGAGGTATCATGTCACTACCACTTGGAGTTTTAGCCTAGAAACTGGGGTCACTAACTTCAATTGTGAATATCTTTCTGTAACGACCCATCCTTATAAAAAAAAATAATAATATATATAATATAATAATAAAAAATGAAATGATATTTATAAAAATTAATAAAATTAAGTGTTAATACAAATATAATTAATTTCTAAAGTTTGTATTAAAAGAAATCAAACATAAATAAACTTTATATATTTAGGAACAAAAATAAATTAAACAATGTAAATATATGATAAAGTACACTTTAATAATCAAACTTTATAGTGTTAAAACATATATATGATAATCATAAGGTTATAGTGATAATATATATATTTGATAAACAAACTTTATAGTGTTAAATGATAGTCATATGGTTATAGCGTAAAGTATATGTATGATAACCAAACTTTACAACTACCTCCAGCGTTATATTAACCATCGCATAAAGGATTAAACCTGAAGCAAGGCCGAACCATCTAGACCAGAAGAAGACTACCACCGTGAGAGTAAGCGGTGGAGTCTTGAGTGTACAGGGCGGCCACCGCTTAGCGGATTATAAAATGACCGAGATAGGGCTGAGAAGGGGGACGTAGGTAACAGAGGGCAGAGAGAGGAACGAGGAATCAGGAGCTTACATTGATCTGAGGTTCTGGGCACGGGGGCAGTGAGCTTCGGTGAGAAGCTTGCTGGATTGGCTGGGAGGAATTGGTTTCCCGGTAATTGGATCAACTTCAACAGGAGAACAGGAGCAGACAGCAG
>APFE030158498.1:25601-111321 GCA_000404065.3 Pinus taeda
TGCATAAAATTCCATGAACTTTTCTCCTGCGTACTTCTTAATTCTCATCATATTGAGAGCCATGCCATGGGTGTTGCCATCAAGTACAACATCTGTAACATATAACCATACCAGAAACATAATGCCAACAGTATTAACTAACTACCATTCCATCTCTAACATTTCCCTTAAATAATTTTTCCCTTTATGCTTGCACACAAAAATTAAGAACCAGTTACATTAGCACATATAATTACAATAGATTATCCCTGGAAACTGTAATACGCACAAATCAGTACAAAATTATATATCATCCTCTGTTATATCAACATATAAAAATAATCAATTGAAAATCAACAATAAGATATGAACGGAATTTCATCTAACTTAATTACTGCTTTGAGAAATTTTAGCAATAGAGCATATTCCACCCAACTATGAACTCTCTCCAAGAGTTCCCTAGGGTAAGACCTTCTTTCCTGTAGGAATCAACAACCTACCTGGTTCCTAAGTGGTTTCTCTTATAGATTCATCCCAACATGTTTTTAGTAGTGTCCTACTTTAAGGACTACTCTGTTTTAAAAGTTTTGGAAATATATCATTTTATTTTCTTTAAAGCACACCTTTATTCCTTGTTATAATTTATTCCACTTTTCAAGCCACTTACCATTTCTCTCTAGCAAAGTGATTAACATAATATTTCTCTCTTATTATGTTAGTATTTCAATATCACTACTTTTAGTATTCCATGTACCTTAAATATTTTCTTCATTAATATGTATGCAAATTGTGTTGTTCCAAATGTAAAGTGTACAAATATGAAAAGTGTCTTTTTACTCAATTTGTCTACAACAAACGTAATAGAGTCATGACGTCTTCTCATTCTTAGAATACACATGATAAAATCTAATGAGATAACCTCCCATTTCCATTCTGGATTGGGTAATGGTTTTAGTAGTCCAATTAGGTGTTCTTTCTCTACCTTCACCAGTTGGAAATTTAAACATTTAGCCTAATACTTTTCCATTTCTTTCTTCATGTCAGGCAAATTAAAAATATTTTCTTAATGCTAAAATCATTTTATGATATCCAATATCCAGTGTGTCCTGCAAAAGGCTTCCAGTGATCCTCATTCAAGATAAGTTATTTTAGTGCAGCCTCATTAGGAACATAAATTATATTCCTAAACGTTAACAATTTTTCTTGATTTTCTACATAACTAAGTATTCTTGTCTTCTGTAATTTCATATAAAATTCATCTTTCTGTGGTGAAATTTTGATTTTTTTCTGCAAAATCTGTCTTGGGACTAATAACATAAATTTCCATTAGCTAATTTACGTTTTTGTTTAGGGTGTCTGCTACTTTATTCTCTTTACCTTTAATATGCTTTATGTCAAATTGAAATTCACTTAAAAATGTCATATGCCTAGCCTATCTAGCATTTAAATCAGATTAACTAAAAAAGTCTCAATCTATTCTGAGAGTGAATTGAACCGGGCATTTCCATTTGACAGGGAGTACCAACATATAGTGGTGGATTGAAACCTCCGTGGATCCGCTACCGGGGCATCTACACCTTCCTGGAGAAAGTTTCTTTCCCCTTCCCATACGGTAATAAGTGTAAACTTCTTTCCCAATAAGTAGTGCCTCCACATATTTAAAACATGTATAACATAATTTAATTCTAAACCATAAATTTCATAGTTCTTTTCATATGATTTTAGTTTTCTTGATTCATATGCAACCACATACTTTTCTTGCATTAACACACCACCTAACCCCTCAAGACAAAGATAAATACATACCACATGCTCTTTTTCTGAATCTACAATATTCAAAGTAGGTGCTACTATTAACAAATTTTTTAGCTTATCAATACTCTCTAAACACTTGGTTGTCGAGTCAAATTTCACTCCTTTCTTTTGTAAAGAATTGATGGGATAGGATAATTCAGAAAAACCTTCAATGAACCTTTTGTAATACCCAATAATATCCATGAAGGACTTGATATCTGGTACATCCTTAGGTAATAACCAATTAAAAATGACCTTAACCTTTCCAAGATCATCAAATATGCCTTATTTTGAAACAGCATGACCCAAATACTAAATTTGGCTTTTGTAAAAATCACATTTGTTGATTTTTTCATACAATTAATGTTCTCTCAATGTTTGGGACACTATTCTTAAATGTTCCTCACGGTCCATTTTCATTTTAGAATATACCACTATATCATCTATGAATATGAGTAAAAAATTATCTAGGTACTTTGTAAAGGTGATTTTCATTAAACACATAAAAGTATCAAGTGAATTACTAAGACCAAAAGGTAATACTGCAAATTTGTAGTGTCCATTTTCGATAATGTTATTTTATGTATGTATTCATCCTTTATTATTAATTGGTGATATCATGATCTCAAATGAATCTTTGAGAAAATGGTTTCCCCTCTAACTTCATCAAACATATCATCAATGTGGGATGAAGGATATTTTTTCTTGATGGTCAATATGTTCAATTGCTAGTAGTCTATGCAAATCCTAGGAGTGTCATCCTTCTTTTTTAAGTCAATGTTGGGGCTCCTCAAGTGATATGAATTGGATCGTTATGTTCTTTTTCATCCATATTTATGCATTTTCAGTGGAAAAAGTGGAGGAATCTGCTCATGGGACCATTTTTATTGGCAAGACACAATTTGGTGAAATAGGGTCTGAAACCTTCTGGAGGAGTTTTGAGGCATCAAATAATATTTTTTTGGGGTAAAAATTTTGTACTCTAATTAAAAAAAAATTCATTCTATTCTACACATAAAGACCTTTCCAACAGTGCAAGAAGAATGTTAATTAGACTCTATATGCAAAGGTTATGGCACTCAAAAGTTGACTTTCCTATTTTCACACCTATAGTTCGAGAGGATGCATTGATGTAGATCCAACTGGTTGGGTAGGTTGATGTAAATGGATGGTAGCAAGACAAATGTGGGAAAGTAATCAAGAAAGTTAAAGTAAATGTATTTGAGGCATCAAATTTCTTGGCTAAATTGGGAACTGTTGTTCTTAATGTTGTGCATGTTGTGCACAAATACAAGGGAGTTCTCTTAACCTCAGCCTTATCGTATCTGGCAATTATGTTGCAATCATGATTGTGTTAATGTTTATATATGTATACATGTATGTATGTATGTATGTATGTATGTCGTGTCTAAGAGGGTCATCATGGATCATGATTATTTTATTCTAATGTTTATATATATGTATGTATGTATGTATCTATGTCACCGTTCAACATGGTTGTCACCGAAATTCTTGTGGAGGAATGATTGCTTATGCAAGTGAATAATATGAAATAGGTTCATGATCTTATGGGGAATCAAGTGGAAAGAGTAGTCACAACAAATTTATGAGGTGAGTATCATGTGGATGTGAATAGATATTGTATGCTTGTATTATGCCTATGTTTATGTTATGGTAGGTAATGCTAAATGATACATCAACAAAATGAAAAAAATGTGGTTTGTGACATGCTAGGATAAGCATGGATGGAAGAAAGACACTGAAAGAAAGGTTTCTTGGTAGAGGCGATATGGTTTTGGATGTGTAGTGCTATTTTTGTGTGTATGTTGTCAGTGATTGTACCTATGGTGTTGTGTGCATGTTTTACATGTCGTGCTATGTACATATGGTGTTGTGTGCCTATTTTATATATGGTGTTGTGTGTAGATTCCATATGTGGTGCTAGGTATAGATGGTGCTATGTACATATTCGATATGTGGTTTTCTGTACATATTACACTATGTGCATTATGGATATGAACTGTTGTGTGCATATGTTGTTATGCACAAGTTGGATATGTGATGTTGTGTACATATGGTGATATGTAAATGTTATATGTGTAGTGCTATGTACATATGGTGTGGTGTACATATTTTACATGTCGTGCTATGTACATATGGTTTTGTGTGCATGATTATACATGCGGTGTTGTACGCATGTGGTTTCGTGTACATGATGTACATGTGGTGTTGTGTACATATGGTGTCATGGTGCTATGTGCATGTGGTATTGAGTACACGTTGTATATATGGTGTGATGTACATGTGGTCTTGTGTACACGTTTTGAAAATGGTGTCATGTACATGCCATGTTATGTACACATTGTGCAAATGGTTTTGTGTACATGTGGTACTGTGTACATGTTGTACAAATGGTATTGGTGTTTATGTGGTATTATATGCATGTCATACATGTTTTGTTGCAGGCATGCAGTACTATGCATATTCATTGTGTAGTCATTGTATCATTACATATGTATTTGTTGTGTTGTACTACGTGCACGTATATGTATTGTGTTGTACACTAGGTGTAGGTGTATGTATGTGTTGTGTTATACACCGAGTGTAGGTGTATGTATTGTGTTGTGATATACACTGGATGTAGATGTACATATTGTATGGTGTTGTATGCCATGTGTGGGTGTAGATGTTGTGATGTACATTGTGTGCATATGTATATGTACATGCTTGAAGAGAAGCAAAGGCATTGGGTGGCTTTTGGGTGTGGAAACTGACCTTGTGTGTGTACGAAAAGGATAAAGGTAGAAGAAACAGGCTAATTAAAGGATACATATTAGCATTTTATTTCAGTTTTGTTATGGAAGTGATCTATGATTATGATCTACGATGGTTACATGTGAACTATGATTTTGGTTTATGATGATTGCATATGATTCATGATTTTGATTTATGATGGTTGTGTTTTGAGCTAACTCAATGTGATATTTTTATACATGATGACTTGGTCAAGAGCTAGTTCAACTTCTTGTGATAGGAAGCTAACAAAATTGCATGGGTAACTTATTACTGAGTTATCGATGAAGTATGATGTGAATTTATTTCAATTCATTTTAAATCTAGTGGAAGTTAAGTGCTCGGTACGTGAAGCACTAAAATGCTCAATTGGGTGGTTGAAGTTGATGACAAGGATTAACAACAATAATAAAAGAAATTCGAATAAGCATCAATATGTTGGTAAAGCACTTAAGGAGCAGGGCCATTGTGGGGCACTGGTGCCCAATAATGTCCATTTATTAGCATGAACATGTTATGACCAGTATGATAGTTTTGAGGCAAGTATATGACTTAGTTATTAACGTTCTGATGTAAGGAAGCCTTGCCAAGGAATGAATCCCCCAAGATACAAGATATCGAGGAACTTGGAAGGACAGTGACTACATGAAACGGGTGACCGAATTTCCTAAGGGACTCTATAGTAGATAAGAGAAGGTTGGGGATGGATTTGTTTTGGTCATTAGCATTTCTAGATGGAATCAAATGCACATTGGTAGTGTGCCTTGAAACAATGAGCTGGTAGCAGTTCACTGAGAGGACAACAACACAGGATTGTAGCGTTGCACGTTGGGCTTCTTTGGAAGGAGGTGAATCCTAGTATTACTTTTGATGGTGGAGGTGTAAGCCTCTAGATTCCCTTGTTGTTGACATGAGTATCATTTCGTTTTATTTGTTGGTTTAGAAAATGTGCACAAGGGTATATGTGGTGATTATTGTAAATACCATAATGCGTTGTGTTATAAAGCTCTAGTAAATGGTATGGTTGTCATGTTTCAATAGATGGTTATTGTAAATACTGTAACGAGCTATGTTATAAAGCTTCATGGGCTGTATGTTTTGTTTTAGTGGTCTTACTGGTTATAGGTGCCATTACACATTGAGGAAGTTGTCCCCACAAAGCGGAGGGTTTTGTAACAACATATTGTAGTGGCTACAGCCACCCTCCAAAATTTATTCCATGCTTTTCTTGGAGACTCCATTGTAAATCATAGTAGCTCGTCCTCCACTGATCCAAGTATGTGCGATTTGATTGAGCCTCATCATTTGCATCTTGGTTTCTCTTTTGTTACATGGTTTAGTGTCTAATGCAGAAGTCAATCTCTTTACTTGGTTTCCATCCAGTTTTGAGATTTCCTTAGAGAATTGTGCAATTCTTAAGGGTAACCACCCTTTCTCTCAGGAATTCGTAATCGAAGCTGACAGTGAGCCTTGAGCTCGAGAATTGTGCAGTGCTAGATGATATCCAGCATTGAGGCGGGAAATTAGGTAGAGCATGAGAGGTATCTCAGAGCCACATAGCCTAGAAATTTTGTGGATGCCTTTTTGCTTAAAGTTTTCCCAGTGCATGAACCAGAGAGTTGCCTGGTTCCTCCGAGAACTGCGCAATATCTCTAAGAAATGCATGGAAAGTTTTAATGAAAAAGGATAAAAGAAAAAGGTGAAAAATAATCCTTAAAAGATAGGATATATTTTTAGCAGGTCGAACGAGGCACTTGATTTATTTTGGAAACTGTGGCCAAGTGTCACTTGTTACATGATTTTTGGCTTTCGCATCATAAACCATAAACTGAAAAAATCTATTTAATTGGCACTACCAGAGGTTATTTTCACATTTGATCTTCGATATTTGACATTCCCGAGGAGACCAAGGAATCTTCAGTGTGATGGTCGTCACTTTTTCGAGGTAAGTTTTTCTTTTTTTTGTCTTTTGTCGCTTTTGCTTGTTTAGCTTTTGAGAGTGTTGCTTCACTTGATTTTTTGAATGAATGTTGGTGTTTTAAATTGTTTTATCTTGTAAAAAAAATCTATCCAATTTTTGTATTTCGTTTCCAAAGTGTCACATGTACTTCCTTGTTTTTGCACCAACGGTCGCCATTGCAGCAACTCCCTTCACATGCTTCCTTTTCCTTCGGTTTGATTGATTCCTGCACTTGTTTCACTTGTATGCATCATCACTTAGTCAAATATGCACTCATCATCACACCATCCTTCACATCTACTCAATTTCACACTCCCCTTGGGTAGATCTCGGCTCTCCTTACCCAGATCTTGCACTCACTTGGAGTTCTACGCATTCTCAGAACTGAAGGCCTCTACCTTGGATTCTGGAATTGTTCAAATGCATAATACGCAGCTCTAGGAGCCAGCCTCCCAGCATGGCCACTGAGACTACACAAATGCACAATCCCTCCTGATCTTTGGCCAAACTAAACTACACATTGCATAGTTCTTGTGAGCAAGCCTTCCCACTCACTGTTGGGATTGTAAAATGCACAGTTCCAATAAGTAGCTAGTGACCTCTATGAACTAGAATTGCCCAGTCCTTCCCATCTTGAGGCTAGTTTGTTTCCTGGTCTTGTCTTGAAGTTGCTTTGGTTTCTGAGCTGAGATTTTCATTCCATGAGTTTCCTTTATATTCCACAGGTGCAAAAATTGTTGAGCCTCTCTGTCATAGTTACAACTTACATGGAATTCAAGAGAGATGCATAAAAAAAACCATTGAGAATAATATCAAGGAAGTAGTTGAGTAGATATCAGTAAATCTACTAGCTTCTGTAGACACTCAGTCATTCATTGAGAAGGTCACAAAGTTGACATGGCAGCAAATCAAGGATACTTTTGCAAAGGAATTCAAGGAAGACTTAGAGGACCAATAGGTATATATCAGTACCCAGTAGTTAGGCTTATAGATGGTTTCATACAAGTGCCTTGCCTTCCCATGTGTGAACATTATCATCTGGATTGTTTCACATGGAGTTCCAGAGACTTTGACATTGATAAGTGCTAGTGACATAGAGATTTCCAACTTTAGGGCATAGAACATTCAGGAGATGTATCATTTACCTTAGTTGGTGAAGCACATGGACACACTTTTGTATATCACCCATAACTTTGTGAACACTAGAGATATCTTCAAGTGGTAGGTGAAAGTGATGACAAAGTTTATATAGACACCCAAACATGTTTAGAAGACAAAGTCATTCACGAAGTATTATCAGTTTTTGATCATCTTTACATGTTAAATATACGGTCAAGAGAGCACAAAAACCTTTCTTCAAGGCTGGGTAGTTCTATTGGAAAAGTTGGTGAGTGATGGTAAGCCATTCAACTGGTCATATATGTTGGCTCATCAGCTTAAGACCCATGCGACTGATGCATAGAATACACCCAAGAATGATCAAGCAAGATTCTACATGTCCACATACTTTCTAGATGTAATCAATGCCCAACAATACTTTCTTGGGATGAGCTGAAAATAGACAACAAAAGGGACTATCATAAAAATTTATTGCAAGTTTCTTTTTGACTATAGCTACCAAGGAGTAATGGCAAGGCTCATTTAACATTTCATGATCCCATTGTACAAGCTTATATTTGAACAAGATCCACCTTGCATGTCCCGACAAGTAATGGGGGTGATACTAAACATTGCAGATTAGTATGCCTCACCTGGTGGCACCCTCATCATAATGTATGGCAGAGAGAAGGCTCTTCATGTTCTACCAAGGTATGCCATTGACATGCTAGTTATGCAAGAGAACTCATATCAGCTCTCCAGAAGGTTATCAATAGGACTCCATGAGAGAAAGAAAGCTCCATGGCCCACTCTTACTTTTTGGATCGGATTGTATAAGATTAATAGCTTGATGGATGCACATGTTGAAAATGCAACAAGATGATGGAGCTTAGTGAAAAGAAGTCACCTTCACTAAGTGGGCCCGCATGCTATTTTTGGCACAAAGTCTATTTTTAGGCTATGTCTATTTTTAGACATATGGATCATGGTCTATGAGTTGGAGGATTCTATTTGTGGATGATTGGTCATCCTGGTAAAAATAGATGGACTTTTATTTTTAGACATTTGGGTGGAGTCTATTTTTAGACTACCAGGCTAAAAATAGATCAGTCGAATATAATTAGCTCTTAATAATATTTGGACTATAAACATTATCTTATTCTCTTGGAGCACCTCAGTTTGAGCTACAGATGTGGCACATGCAACTACCAGAAGGAAATACGCTTTTATTATGGGTTACTTGAGCTATTGCATGAAGGACTTCAGTTAGAAATTCAATGATTGAGTTCTATGGAGTTGAATGAGGAGTTAATGGAGTTGTGTTCAGTTCGACTTAGTTGAACTAGTTGTATTTAGTCTAACTAACAAATAAACTAGTGATGAGTGATGTGAATTAGTTATTAATTAATTCACTAATTATTAACTCATGAATCAACTGAGGAATACATCAGTTAACTCAGTGCATGGACAGTTCAATGGAGACAAGTGTTAGAGATGATTGAAAGGGTAAGACAGCTGTCAGTTGTGACTATAGTTGTGCATGTGATTTGCACAAACAATGGGATTGTGTTGCCAATGAGGATTGTGTAGTGTTACACAAGGGAAATACGAGTTTGGTTCAGCCATTCATCAATATTCTCATGCAGGATTGCGCAGTGGAGGAAGGCAAGTAGCAGAGGAGATTTGAGCTAGTGATTGATTCATATCTGAGCTAGTTTGTGTGTAACAGGTGGAGATAGTACTGAGTACTTGTGAGGAGTATTGTACTATGTATTGTTACATGTTCTCAATCAATATAATATACAGATAGTTGGGGGTTTTCAGCTGCATTCTTTCCCCGTGATATACTGTGTTGATATGTGTGATTGATGCTTCAATGTGCGCATGCGATTGTTTCTTAATTCCGCAAAATTGATGGTCAACGTAGAGGAGGTTATGTATTATGAAGATTCTGCAAATATTGTATAATTAGGATAATCTCTGTGAATAAGTTTCATATTATTCAAAATTTCTACAACACATGTCAAAGCTAAGGAGATATTGAATTTTGAGTCCGGCACCAAAGAATTTAATCCTTATGACCCCCATGGTATTTGCAAGAAGCACTGTGTGAAGGTGTATTATCCATCGATCCACGAGAAATTTCATTGGCATGAGGATGACCGTTGGAGGTACTACTACAATGCCTCCAAACTCCATGAGTTGGTCAATATAGGAACAACTTGGAAGGCTTCTCTATCGGAAATAGTAGCATAGGAAGCAACAACAACAACAATAATAAGAATAAATGTAGTGAATGACAAGGGAAAGAGGGAGGTTACTGAGGATCCAGAGGAAAATTGAAGCTCCAAGATGAAGGTAGATCCTCTCTTGGAGAAATATTCTTTCGCAGTGGACACAAAGAGGGAGTAGAAGATACAGAGAGCAGAGTGAAGGAAGAGAGAAAACAAAAGGATGTAGGAAGCAGAACTGAAGTTGTAGGAGACAAAGAAGAAGTTGAAGGAACATCAAAATTTGAGGAGGAGAGAAAGAGAAGAGAAGTAGATACAAGAGGAAGAAGGAAGGAAAGGCCTATTGACAAAGAAAACAATTCCCATAGAGGTTGAGGTGTTAGAACAACCAACAACTGAAGAAGAGGGTGAACATATGCGATATTGGGAGCTTCCTTAATAGATTCAACAACTCATTAAAGTGACAGTATTAGAGTTGGAATAGGAGCCACAAAATGAAGGAACTGACCTTCTACTAAGAGTTTTAGAGGTCATCTTTCAATCTCCACCACCTCCATTGTTAGAACTAGTCATGAGGAAGCAAGGCGAGGTTTCTCTCCTTGATGATGATCTGGTCATGGATGTGTACAATGTATCACTTGACGATTTGTACAAGAATATTGTATAGGTAGAAAATAAGCACTTTCTGGATGATCACCGATCACTTGAATTCATGAAGGAAATGATGATACTATCACATATCAGAAAGCATCCAACTACCCTTACTGATGCCACCTTGGCCTATGTAGGAGCCACAAGCTCAAATGTTAAGCTCTTGTTGGCCAAGAATGAACAAATGGCAAAGAATTTGTAGCCTTCCAGGTAAGAGGTAGAACAACTTCAATAGTAAACTGTAATTTTTGCAATGGCAGAGATGAGGAAAGCGAAACATGTTGAAGTATCAACACTTGAGACTACCATGCAGAGATCTATGATGGAATTGTCACCATGCATAAATAAGTTGTCCATGTGTATGGATTACCAGAGTGGAGAAAATAATTTGTTCAAATTATCAGGAACATACATGCTACCATCACCCATGTGAAAGAGTGGACAATGCAATACAAAGGAGCATTGTTTCACTTGCCAAAGAAGATGAAGACAAAGGTTGATATGGAGAAAGAGAAGGTGTGGATGTTGATTAGGAACTATGAGCAGCTCACCGATGCGCTAATAGCATACAAGCCTCATATGCATGGTTGTATAACAATCTAGATGTCCTGGTGAGAACACATAGGATCCCATCAATCAGTTCCCTCACCGAGGCTAGACCCAAGAACTAAGTTGGGTTAAATATTGATGAGTACATGGAACAACTAAGGTGAGAGGCCACTAGGAATGACTTGGAGCTGAACACACATAATATGCAGAAGTACATTGGTGGTCCAGTCATGGTCAACGCCATGTTGTCCATGCTTCACGACAATCTGGATATAGGTTCCAAGACCATATACCTGGATGCTATGGAGAAAAGATTCGACTATAAAAAAGAGACCATTAATCAGTTTTTTAGACATCATCACATAATACTAATATTTGCATCAATATTTGGCTGAGAGGCACCAAGTGGATGTTTCTGAGTTGGTCTTTTCCCTAACTTCGGTGTCATAGTGTTTTATCTTGTTAGGCACTCTCTATCCTATTTTGTTTTACAAGGGTACATGTGGAGAATGTAATTTTATTTGTAAGTATTTTGTAACTGAAATTCCGAGTGTCATTATTGGAATGTGAAAGGTCATCATGTCATGTAATGAGTTATTTTTAAATAATTTGAAGAGTCATGACGGTAGTCAAAGAGTCACAAAGCGGAATGCCAAGGATCACCCCAACCTTTGTTATAATTATAAGATCATAACTCATAGAAGGTGCTTTTGGGAGCCATACTTTTGGCTAAGATTAGGCTTAGAAAAGGTTTGTGAGTATTGTGACGAGACTTGAATTCACCATAGAATAAAGTGAGTATACCTCTTTGGAGGAGCAGGTGTTCTTGATTGTAATGTTCCACTATTGGGGCTAGTGGTCATCAATGGTGTATGTATCGATGGAACCTTCACTTATAATAATAATATCAAAGACACCACACTTTCATGCATATGTTTTTATTGTAGTTGGAATATTCTATTTGCTTTAGTAATGTATGTTGTTTAAATTTTTCATTTGCTTATGAACTAATTTGTATGTAATTGTATGGATCTTGTTGGATGCGTGTTGTTGGATTAACCTGTCACTTGAATTTTTGGACTATTTCATACTTTATCTTGTGATGTTGTTATGCTCATGTGTTCCTTTCAAGCTGCGTAATATTACATAATTCTAAGGGTTGCACTTCCTTTTACCCTCCATGTGTTAAAACCCACATGCATCACGCTTGAATCTTCGTAGGGTAACCCACTTGCTCTCACCCAAATTATCTTACTTACCTCTGTGTGCTATCACGGTGAAGACATCTCACTACCACCCACTGCTAGGAATCCTAATCCAAATGGTTTGAGTTCTAGTTGGGACTTCTTATTGGGGAGATCCCTTGAATGTTGGTGGGTGGAACAACGTTAAAATTTCACATGCTAGAAGGAGGGCTACATTACAACATTAGAGGAAATTTTAGCCTAAGACTAGCCTCCTGAGGAAAAATAATAAAATAATAGTTAAAATAATAAAATAAGAATTATGAGTTTTGGAGGGAAAAGAAGAAAACTATTTTTTTAGATTGTATTTTTCGCTTATATTCTTATAGGTATACTTAAAATTCAACTGTAGACACTCGTTTAATGCGAAATTTAATTCTACATCCAATGAGTACCCATTATGCATACTTTTGAGGAGACCCACATTGATAAAAATTGTAGATAGATTAAAAAAGTATGTTGGACACACTTTCTTAATGTACCTACATTTTTTACTAGTGTGGGTCTTCTAAAAAGTATGCATATTAGGTACCCATTGGATGGAAAATTTAATTCTTCATCCAACAAGTGTTTACACTTGAAATTTGAATAAATCTATAAGGAGATAAGTCAAAAGTACAATTAAAAAAAGTATTTTTTCTTCTTTTCGCTCCAAAATATTTACATGTACCTCTTTTTAATTTTAGATAATTTTGATTGGTTTACATATTAGGACATAGAAATTACGTGAAAATTTCATGCACACTTTTAGGCTAAAATTTCCTCTAATGGCTGAGCTCTTTAAGTCTATTTTGATATTCTGCAAATATTTCATGACTTTTGCAAAAATCAAAACCCTGACATATTTCCCTAACTTTGCTAATTTTGATGTGCTACTGAGAATTATAGATGACTACTCCAAATATAAGTTCAATAATGACAATGGAACACCCTTGTTCAGGCACATAGTTATCCTTTCTGGCTTCTATGACATACATGATGTCCCCTCGGATGACATTACGTGTGGGTTGTTCACTTTCATGTTTGAAAGGCATGCTAAGCAATGGTGCTACACATTTCTCCTAGCCTCTATACACTCTTTTGATCACATTTTCATAGAATTATGTCATTCTTTAATTGGTGATGACCTTAAAGCACTCAGTTAAAAAAATTTAAATCTGTGAAAATCACATGACAAATCTCTTAAGAAATTTCACGACAATTTTCTTCATTACTAATTATGAATTTATGTTGGGATGGGGTCCTCTGGGTCAGTTTTGGGGTTAATATAACCCATGTTTTGATGTAATTTTTGTAAATGATGTAAATTATCTGCGATTTGTGGATATGGAGCCCATAGATGGTTAGGGGTGAAACGGGTTTTAGCCCCTTGTTTATGTAAAGTTTGAGTCGGATTTGTGACACACCCATTGTCCATGAACCATGGGATTGTATGTAAAAGGCTATCAATAGACATGTCTTAGAGAGTCTAAGGCTTTATGATGATGTTAGCAATGGGTCAGTAAGAAGAAAGTGATAGTGCAGAAGAGAGGGTCAGAAAGGAGAGAAAGGCTCTACAGCTGGGTGTGCAAAGGCCTAGGTAGAGTCTAAAGCTAAGTGGGTGGACCCTTGTAGCTAAGTGCATAGGGTAGTTTTGAGTCTGTAAACATGAACTGAAGATCAATAAAGAATATTACTGAAGAAGTGTGTACATCTATTTATTTCTCTTTATTTCTCTTTACAATATATGTTGTGGATGGATAATGTGTTTATGAAATGTTGATCTAATGATGCATGATTCAATTGAATAAATCTTACTAAATGTATGCAATGCATGTTAAGTATTTTCATTAAAACTGGGATAAAATCATTTATGTTTATTAAATACTTAAAGTATATCTCCATGACCACTGATCTAGGGTTGTTTTCTGGTGCACATAATTGGATGAATAGACTATTAAGGGTTTACAAAGACTGATTCTGGACCTTCATGAAGGTCTAAAGTCTGTTTTAACAAAGTTACATTACCAATCCCCTAGGTGTCATAGATCTATGTGAAGGAAGATTTAGGGCGGTGAAAGACATCACACTGATCTCTCGATGCAGAAACTTGGTTCTGACATCCCCCCATACTGCTTTGGGTGAGATTGTAGCCTACACTATGTGGGTTGTTGCCGAAAGGGACAATAGTGTAAGGTTTTGCTAGTTGGTGCAACTAACTTTGAACCTAGGTCAGGACACCCTAAGCCAACAAATGGTTCCATTTCGGAGACTGAGATTAGCTTGAATGAGATGTCGCATCACTAGAATTCGACAAAGAAAGAAATTAAAAAGTGGCTGGATGGAAAAATTGAAGAATTCACGATGCAAGAAAACAAGATTCTGCAATTGTCAAAGGAGAAGTTGTTGGATAGTTGTTTTCATATGGAGATACATGAAATTTTCTTCTACACCTTCCCGATCGAATTATACGAGTGGTTAGCTAAGTTTTAAGACGATCAAGGGAGGTGGAAGCTTGATTCTCTAATAGTGTGGACTCTGGAACTAGTACGGTGATTAGAAGCCTCTCAATAAACGTCGTGTGGGATGTCAATCACTGGTTTGATCAAACTATAGGAGGATTTATTACAAAATTTGCAATTGATACCACAATCAGCTACCATGAAGTGGACTAGAGATTTCTCAAGGCACCATAAGGTGAGTATTTAAAATATTTGAATACTTGGATTAAGATGTTAATATGTGAAAAATGAGTTATGCCATTGCCTTGATGTTTGGAGGTAAGCAAGGTGGGAAACTCTTTAGATATCGAGAGAGATCAGATACTAAATATAGCCCATTGATTGGACCTCCTTCGAGCGATGATGAGGGAGCAGTGCAGGCCTCATCGCAAAGTGTTGTTCATCTGATAAGATAGAGTTTTCCATGGACACTTCATCCATCCACTCCATGTCCACGTCTACCTCCACTGCATAGACCTTCTCCCACAGCTCGACCACTACTACCACTATTCAACATGTCCAACAAAATGAAGTTGCCAATTTGCGAGGGCATAGGGAGTGAAGACACATAGCAGTTTCGGTTTGTTGTGAATGCTATGTGGACACTGCAATAGATTACTTATGATAATATAAGGAAGGAATAGTTGGTTACTGCTCTATAGGATCATGTGATGACTCGGTATATTAAGTCCTGCTTTGATTATCCCCTAGAAATGCTAGGAGAGACTAAGGCCACTTTGAACAAAGACTTTAGTAATCCTAAGCCTAACTTGTAGTCAGCAGCTGGATTTAAGGAAATCTTGATGGGGTTGCATGTGATGCCTATTCAGGATGAGACCTTGGGGGTACAACAAATTCACTCTTAGTTATAGACTGTCTACTTGAAATTACATGGCTTGAAGAAGGACAAGGAAACTAAACCAGAGGTTCACGTGGAAGTATGGTGTCTAAATTGTAATGTCCAGGGGCATGATAAAGACCACTACTCCTTCTTCATAAATTATATTATAGGAGGGAGACCAATTCACCTAATTCCAGAAGATTTAGTAGGACCAAGGATGGGGGCCGCACTATGGTGTGCTATTTGTTAGGTTGTTGGAAAACATGCTACATGGAACTGTCATTTTCTTCAAAAGTTTGTCTAGACACCACAACAATTGTTTTGTAACTTTTGTAAATTGGTGTGCCATGATCAATGCCATTGTCGTAGCTATGAGCTGATGGTGGAAATAACACCTACATACCAAATGCAAGAAGAAACTCAGCCTCTAGAGTCACGTGTTGAAGGAGCACATGGAGGATATTAGGGATGAGGACGAGGCCAAGCAGGAGGAGGGCTTCATAGATGTCAGGTTCAGGTTACTTGTTACAACTATGGAACACCAGGGCACTACGTGTGGGAGTGTCAGAATAAGACACAATTGTCATGTCAATATTGTAGCCAGTTTTATGACACCAAAGAAGAATGCCCGGTGCTAATAGCTAAGATGGAGGAGAAGAAGGTGCAACCTCAACAACCTATGTGGAACATATAAATGATGAGAGTTGAGCCCCATGAGGAATATCAAAAAGTGAATACAGTACTCAAGAGTGGAATAAGGACTAGCGATGATAAGGGAAAATAGCCTGAAGAGGATGGATGGGTCCTCAAGGCTTGAGAAAATTAGGTTTTTTTTGATCTATAGCAGGCTAAGGAAACTTTTATGGAAGCCAAGAAGAGATTTACTAAGGCCTCCACCTCAGGAAGCTAGAACAAAGTGCAAGAAACCAATGTGCCTACAGAGGTTGATCCCTATGTCCTTACCACATTCTGGGAGACCCGCATTAAACTATCACACGATAGAGAAGTTGTGGAAGGCCTGTAGGAGTTAATAAAAGAATGTGCCAGAAAAGAGAATGTCTCAGATGGACACCACATAGTTAGAAAAATTGGTAAATATAAGGGAAGAACAGGGGGCGAGATGAGGCTCACTGCACATAGAGGAGAATATGAGATGAACCAGGTAATTTTGGATCTGGGGTTTGATGTGAATTTTTTTCCTAAACAGACATGGGAAAGAATGGGGAGACCTACACCATAGTGGTCTCTGATTTAGCTCAGAATGGCAAACCAGTAGAAGATCATCCCTATGGGACAATTATATGGAGTAACTATTGATATTGAAGGCACAAGTGTGATGGCTGATTTTGAGGTGATAGAAATCATTGATGACAGAAATCCACACCCCTTGCTCCTAGGAATTCATTGGACCATTGATATGAGTTGGGGCATGAATTTTAAGAAGAGGACAATGTCATTTGAGAGAAAATCACTTTGGGTTGTAGTGCCATTGGACCCTATAGATGGGTCACGCTACACTGAACCAGTCCACAACTATGAAGAAAGTGAAGATGAACTGGATCAGATCTACAAAATAATAACACAAGACCAGGATAGGATCAATCTGATAGTAGATGGATGGATTACATGGGACCGAGAGATTTCCTGCACCCATGATTCAAATGAAGAGTTGGAGCATTGGTAGAATTGGCTACATGAAGTATGTACATTGCACCGCAGCATGATGGCTAAATCGTTGCATTGAGTTTTGTTGGAGGTAAGGAACTTACCTTATTATGATTATTTAAATGATGTGGATAATCGTTTGGATGCATTTGAGCTTGAAGTCCCTGAGCATCACCGCTTCCAAGCATTAGATTTGTTACTATGCGCTATGCCCATACAATGGTGGGTAATGCACAAGGTTATCTTTGATGGTTGGCAGGATTGCATAAGGATGATGAGTTTGTGATTTGGTCATCCTAACACTTGGTTGACTGAGAAATATGCTGAGAGGGATGATCTCCATGGTCACCTAGTGAAATGGACTTAAGCTTATGGAATGGAGCCACAACTGGAGTGGGTACACTTATTCTACCATACTTTGGACATAATCCCTATGAACTGGTATTTGGAAACAGAGGTACACCATGGTACTGTAGAGTATAATATATTGAGAGAAGGATTCTTATTGACCTTCAACATTGAGGATGGCTTCGTGAGCATTGATGAAGCACTACAAGAAATCAAGGTGGTTATCTTTAGAACACCGCAAGAACCTTTGGAATTAGTTCAACTAGACTAGCTCACCCATCTACACCATGCACTGGAATGTTATAATGTGACTAATGAAGAGGAGGATGATGAAACAAGGAATATTAATATTCCAGAGGTAGAAGGGAATTGGAAAGTCGAAGGTCCACAAATAGAGAGACCGGACATCTCCACGCCATTGAAAACAAAGCAAGTAAACAATGGGACTATAGTACAACCGAAGTCTGCAAATATTAGAGATTACTAACATGAAAATACTGTGGATAAGATTGGTGAGTTACTCTATGAATATCAAGATTTCTTCCCTACTAATTTTTCAAACTCGAAGGAAATAATAAGGGACTTGCATGTTATGAAAATGACTCTGAATATGGACGCAAAGCCTATTAAACAGAGGCCGTATCGCTTGAATCCTATGTATAAGGAAAAGGTTCATCAGGAGTTGGATAAGATGTTGGAGATGAATCATAGAACCTATGGAAGAATCTGATTGGGTGAGCCCAATGGTGGTTCAGTAAAAGGAACAGAAGAGTGAAATAACGTTTTCTATAGATATGAGGAAGCTGAATGATTCCTGTGTCCATGACCCATTACCGACACCGTTTACAAATGAAGTGTTGGATAATGTTGGAGGGTAGGAGATCTACTCATTCATTGATGGGTTTTATTAGTACCATCAGATCAAGATCACACTAGAGGATAAGAGAAAAAAAACCTTAGCAATGAAATGGGGTTTTTTCCAGTATACTATGATGATGTATGGACTCAATAATGTGCCTACGATATTATCTCACGTAGTTATAGCAATGTTTTAAGGAGTTAATTCATAAGTCCTTGGAAGTATACTTTGACGATTGGAAAATGTTCATTTTAGTGAGGTGCCATGTAGCAAGTCTGCACATGATGTTTGATACATGTCGTAGATACTAGATCAGACTGAACCTGAAGAAATTCTTCCTCTAGGCTTCCTTTGGGATCTTGCTGGTTCACATCGTACACAAGCAAGGATTGATAGTGGACCCTGCAAAGATTGCAGTGATAGTGATTTGGGAGGCCCCAAGGAGTGTTAAGCAACTGCATGCGATGTTGGGACATATAGGATACTAGAGGAAGTTCATCAAGGCTTATGCTCAGATTACTGTGCCCATGGAGGAATCGCTAAAGAAGGATGCCACATTATATTGGGATGAAGAATGTTAGTGGAGTTTGGATGTATTGAAAGGGAAGATGGTCATTGCGCCCATCTTGGTCTTCCCTGATTGGAGGAAGGAATTCCATGTACATGTCGATGCCTCTTGCATTGTGTTGGGTGGAGTGCTAACACAGGCTGGCGAGGGAGAAATGGACTATCTTATAGCCTTCGTGAGTAAGAAATTATTGAAGGCCAAAAAGAATTATTCAACAATGGAGCGTGAAGGGTTGGCTATGGTGTACACTCTTCAAAATTTTAGGCACTATTTGTCAGGTGGACATTTCAAAATGTACACAGATCATTTTGCCTTGAAATACCTAGTCAATAAGCCCCTGTTGGGAGAATACCTGTAGGTAGTTTCTACTATTCTAGGAGTATGACTTTGAGGTAACTGTGAAGCCAGGGAGGTTAAATGTAGGACATGATAATTTGTCACAAATCAAAATAGGAAAAGATCCTACTAATTTGGAGGAAGGGTTGCCATATGCACAGCTCTTTGGGGTGCACATAACAGAAAATCATTTTTAAGATACTATCCATTTTTTGACTATGGGGACGGCACTGAAAGGGTATACAAGTCAGCAAAAGAAGGAACTAGTAGTGTATGCGATAGAGTTTTCAGTGATTGTGGGACATATTTATAAGGTGGGTGCAGATGAGATATTGCAAAGATATGTCTTGGACTTTTAGAGGGGTAGAATTCTTGTTGAAACTCATGTAGGGGCTGCAGGAGGAAAATATGCAGGAAAGGGTACTATGAACAAGATTTTGCATGCAGGTTTATGGTGGCCTACATTGCTTCCAAAATGTATTGTAGGTCATGTGACGCATGTCAAAGAATATGTAGACCATTGTGGAGGGACAAGTTTCCACTAAATCCTCAAGTATATTGGTAGCCATTTGAAAAATGGGGAATTGGTTTCAATGGCCCAATTCAGCTCCCAGGAAAAAAAACTAGTGCACACTATATTATCACCACAACAGTGTATCTAACCAGATGGGTAGAGGCATAACCAGTTAAGGATTGTACAGGGGCTATAGTAGTGAAGTTTTTGTTTGAGTATGTTTAAACTAGATTTGGTTTCCTGAAGGTGTTGATGAGTTATGAGGTATGCACTTCCTAAATGATACAATCAACACATTAATGGAAGAGGTTCAAGCCTACCATCAGAAGAGCACTTTGTATCATCTATAAGATAATGGAATAGTTGAGGCCTTTAGTAAGATTTTGGAGAACATGCTGACAAATATTTGCAATGTGCAGTGGAATCACTGGGATGTGCACATACCTGTAGTGCTATGGGCTTACAAGACTACTTGTAGAAAGCTGACGGGGTACACACCTTTTAGATTTTTATATGGTGTAGAAGTTATGATGATGATGGAATATATTGTGCATAGTCTATGCATAACAACACTAACAAATATGGTAGATCGCAAGGCATTAGAGAAAGGACTCACACAACTGATGGAGCTCGAAGAGGATATATTTTTGGTTAGATTTCATCATCAAGTACAAAATGAATGTGAAAAAGCATGGCACAATCAACACATCAAGCTTCGTATGTTTGATGCAAATGATTTGGTTTTTTTATATGATAGTAAATTCACAAATTTTATGGGGAAATTTTAGATGCAGTGGCTAGGGCCATATTTTATCAATGAAATTATAGATGGCAGTGTACTTCAGCTCATGAAGCTGAATGGAGAACCTCTTCCGGGAAGAGTGAATGGAAGCAGATTGAAGCTATATACATGGGATCCTGCAAAATGACTACATGGCAGAAGGATAGCCTTAGTGCTCCTGGTAGTTGCAAGGGAGTGCGAGACTATAAAATACATTGCCAGGTTCAGAGGACTATGTAGTAAGCGGGCTACACAAAGAATGGTGAAGCTACATCATATGGAGTTGCACACAGTGAGTTGTGCCATAGAGGGAGATGCCTTGAAGAGTAGCAGAAAAGTGATTGTTGGAGTCACTTTTCATGACTTAACAGCCAAAAAATGGTTACGAGGAGCAGGGTGGTGGCATTTAAGGAAAACGTATTTGAAGATATGCTGCCAAAGCAGAATTAATTGTCGAAATTTGGGTATAATGGTTGGACTTGAATTCAAAACCTCGTATAAATTCAACATGCTGGCTCAACGGAGAGCACCTTACACCCTTAGATTTGTTATTGAAATTTGATATATGTTGATGGGCTGAGTGTTTTAGGAGGAATTCTTCGCCCACACAAACATTTATCTAGAAGACCATGAGTTATTTATGGAGATGATGACTACCACCAACCCTATCGAAGTCATGAGTTTGGAAGATGTTGTATCTGATGCTCTAGAACAGGAAATATCCAATGTTGAAGCTACACCTATGGTGTCCACGGAGCTGAGGTCGCCTAAGAAAAAATAGTCCACGGTGAAAGAATAGCAACCTACAACATAGGAAAAGTAGTAAAAGTTGGTGCGGGTCCGTGCTTCCCCAAGGAAGCATACCACGACACCAACATAGAAGAAGTACAAGTAGCCAACAAAAGGAAAACAAAAGTTTATAGACCTGGAGGAAAAAGAAGGACAAAGAACAAAGGATGTTTATGCCAAAGGAGAGGAACCAATAACAAAGCTACCTAAGGATATCCCTCTGAGAAAGTGGAAGGCAAAGATCTCTAAAGACCCAAACTCAGAAAAAATCACCATCTCCACACCCTTGCTACCTTAGCAAGTGCCCTTTAAAGGTCCATACCTCATGCGAGTTATGCTATTGAAGATGGAGGATTGGGACCTCGCGAGTCACGATAATTTCCCTCACTTAGCAACTGACAAAGACATGAAGAGAGTGTACTATGATGAAACATGTGTTACCACACTGGAAGCATATGAATGGGTCCATAGTGGTGAGCAATCAAGATTTCTCAACTTGCTATGCATGCCACATTACCACCGCACCCCATTAACACAATTTTCATACACCAGCTACTCACATTGGTGCATGATGGGTGTTTATGGCTAGGAGGGCCTATCCCCATTAGTGACATCTTGATTCATAGGATTACCCACGTGCCCTATGAAGGTCTAAACTTGGCCAAGGAGTTTGCTGAAAAAACGGGGGAAAATGACCTTGTAGGGAGAATGAAGAAAGAGTTTGAACTTGTGAAAAATTATGTGGGTTTCCATTTTGTCCATCTTAGACCCCGCAGTTGAATTAGCCGCACAAATATTGGACAGGAAGGTGGTGAGGAAATTCCATGCAGAAGAAGTTCTGATGCCCGTAGTGTCTCTAGCAGCTCAATGTGCAAAAGGCGTATTGTTCAATTGGTGTAGGTACCTATGCCAAGAATTCCTCAGAAATTATTGTGAGGCCCAAGATGAAACCATGTCATCTCATTATGCTTGGTTGCTTCTATCCATTGTATTGGTTGTGTGGGAACTGCTGGAGGATAACCAGTTTCCTCCATTCTAAGAAGGATTACTAGAAGCAACACATTTTGCATCTATATGGGCTACAAAGGACCATCCGTGAATCACAGAGACAAAGAGTTTTTGGGCTCTGATGGAAGCAAGTCTCTGCATGGAAGTGAACCAGTGCCTAAGGTTATGCCCAAGCTTGTACATGTAGTTGTTAGTCTATGTAGTGTTCAAGGCTGACTTCCACCGAGTATGCATCCAAGCACAGAAGGATCTAGCTCAGAAGTGGCATGACTTGGCCTATTTTGTAACATAGACTGACATGCAAGAGGTAGTAGGGTGATGGCCACAAGAGTGGCATGCTAATTTAGATCTAGCTGTTGGGAAAAACATGGGTGTTGAAAGTGCTTCTGCAAAGAAGAGGAAGGAGGTAGAAAAGAAATATGCGCAGAACCTAGCCACATAGAAAAAGAAGGATGTTACAGGGAAGGCTCATGTTGAGAATGAATGCGCTGTGAAGGAAAAGTCTGAGGAGGGGCAACACGAGACCAAGAAAGGAAAACACCTTTGCCACAAACTGAAATCGAAGAGCTTACAAGGCAAGGAAATGGAGGCAAGGAAGGATAACGCACCCACTTCATCCTGAAAATGTGAGAATTGGAACAACAATATGGATCGAGGAAGTAGCAGAAGGCTCAGAAAACACAAGTTGATCCCATGGTTCTCACAGAGACCGATTTGGATGAAATTGGTAATAAATTGAAGGATGCTGCAAGAGAAGTACTGCACCAGTTGGAACAATAGTACATACAAACATTGGGAGGAGTCCAGAAGGATCTTCAAGAGTTGCAGCTTCAAGAAACAAACACATGCTCAATCGCATCAGTGTAGGACCTTGAAAAATTGTAAGAGGGGAAGCATCTCCTCACACAGGTAGAGGAAGCAAAGAAAAAGGAGGCCTTTCTTAAGGTTAGGTTGGAGCATTGTTTAGAGGAGGATTATAAGGTAATGACCACTATAATGGATAAGTTAAAGGGGTTGCAGCAGACACAACACACAATGAGGCTCACGGCGAAAGGACAAACCACAGAAAAGTTCCTTAAGGAGATCAAGCAGGAAGCAACTCAAAGTGCTGCTGAAGTTGTTGTGATTTAGGTGGAGCTAGGGGATCTTCGTAGCAAGATTTCCGTGCCAGACCTGTGAATCGAGGGTGAGACAGGACCTTTGTGTTGGGGTCCTATTTAGATGGGTTCCCCTAGGTTATTTTTGGGGTTAAGATAACCCAACTTTTGATTTAATTTTTGTAAATGATCTAAAGTCTCCGCGATTTGTGGATTTGGAGCACGTAGATGGTTAGGGGTCAAAGTGGTTTCAACCCCTTGTTTATGTATAGTTTGAGTCAGCTTTGAGACCCACCCATGATCTATGGACCATGGGATTGTATGTAAAAGGCTATAAATAGGTGTGCCTTAGAGAGTCTAAGGCATGATGACGATGTTAGCAATGGGTTAGTAAGAATAAAGTGATAACGTAGAAGAGAGCGTCAAATATGAGAGAAAGGCTTTGCATCTGAGTGCGTAGAGGCCTAGGTAGAGTCCACAGCTGAGTGCGTAGGGTATTTTTGATTCTGTAAACCTGAACTAAAGATCAATAAAGAAGATCATTGAAGAATTCAGGTGTATATATGTTTATTTATATGTACTTCTTTTTAAGATATATGTTGTGGATGGATAATGTGTTTATGAAATATTGATCTAGTGATGCACGATTTGCTTTATAAGTCTTAATAAATGTACACAATACATGTTAAGTACTTTCACAAAGACTAGCATAAAATTGGTTATGTTTATTAAATAGTTAAAGTAGATCTATGTGAGCTCTCATCTAGCATATTTTTCTGGTGCACGTATGTGGATGAATAGACTGTTAAGGGTCCACAAAGACCGATCATGGACCTTCATGAACTTTTGAAGATTATTTTGACAAAGCTACAGTATCAAGCTAAGGGCTTATAGATATGTGCGAAGGAAGATCTAGGGCAATAAAAGACATCACACTAATCTCTGGATGGAGAAAATTGGTTCTAGCTTCCCCCCAAACTACTTTGCGTGAGACTGCAACTTGCACTATGTGAGTTATTGCTGAAAGAGCCAATGGTGTAGGGTTTTGTTTGTTGGCACAACTAAATCTAAACCCGGGTCAGGACTCCCTAAGCCAACAATTTCATGAAGATGAAGTTGACTAAAAAATTTTGAAAGAAATATTTTCATATCTTGTTCACATTTCTAAGAATCCTAATGATTTAGAATCTTTCGAACCTCTCCCAACATACCTTAGTGTTCGAAATTGCAAATTTGAGATGAAAAAACTTTCTTTCCTAGGTGACCCTTCGCCCCCTTCTCATAAAAATATCTAACTCCACAAGTTGAGGTGGGAGAAGTTGAGAATCCTCCTATTGCTTTATCACCATCTCCTCCTACCCCACTTGCTCAGGATTTGTGTAGATTTGGCTTGCATGCCATATGGTTGTAATGTTGTCTCATCTCTTTGACCTCCGTCCATTGGTTCCTTTGATCCTTTGGATTTTTGTGTGTTGTGTTCATATGTATTAGGTCTCACATGTGATGTTCATGGGTATCAACTTTTGGATAGATTTGGTGTTGAACAACCAACCTACGCTATTATTTATGATAAGTATATGTGGGAGTCTGAACAAGAATCTGTGGTGAAGGATAACCTCCTTCTATATGTACCTCTTCATATTTATCTTAACATCTTCCATGATTGTGCTATTTCTATCCCATCTCCTGAAAATTCATTCTCGTACATTTCTATTTTTGATCATTCACAAAACACATGTGATGCTATTTTTTGTTTCATTGTAGAGAAGACAAACTGATCTTCCCTATCCACCCAATCTCTCATCTTACCTTTCCAAAAACATAGAGGGTCAAATTTCTCATTTTCCTCACCCCCTCTTTTTGATTTGTCAGATCATGAAAATGCCACTATCCATCATCTTGAGTTTTGTAATTGTGGTTTTCATGATCTTATCATTGACTCATTTGATCATGATTCTAATTTTCCCATTGTTGATATTTCTAAGCAACCAGTCTTTGATGATCTATCTTCTGATGAAGTGGAAATCCCTTAAGCTGTCAATGCACTTCATCCCAAGCTAATGATTATGTCAAGTTGTCACGTAAGTTCGACTTCTGATCATAAATCTATTGAATTTTTACAGGCTCCTCATCCATCTGTTGTTCACATTGAAGATAAATATTTTTCATAATTGATGCATCCTCCACCAGAATCACATGATTCTATAGTTCATGCATTGGAGGAGTCGTATGTATCAAGCACGATTGTGAAATGGAAGGTATGTATATGGTTGTCTTCCATACACAATGTGATAGGACATCGTCATACATCCATAGAGTGCCATTCATGTGCTTTTTTTGTTTTTTGTTTTTGTTTTTGTTTTTGTGCATGCATACATGCTTCAAATGTCTTGCTTTACATTATTTTATATTCCTTGTTGGTTGGTTTTATTGCAAATATTTATTGTCAATGATGTTATTGCCTACATGGGCCAACTAATGCGCCTATGGCTAAATTGGAAGTATCAATTCACGTGAGTTGGCCTATGCTCTTCATAGCTTAGGAGTAGGAGTGTTTGGTTTTTTGTTTGTTTCTTGATTTTCTTACCTTGTTTTTCTTTGTCTTGCTTCTTTCATTTTTCTATTTCTTTCACACCTGCAGGTCAGTTTTGTTGAAAAGTGTGCAACAAGAAATGCTAAATTTGGAATGTGCTAAAAATATAACTCCTAAAAATAGCACTTCTAAAAATAGCAGTTTGGCCAATGAGCATTTTGGCCACCATGGGTGAGAGGTGAAACTACTAAAAATAGAATCTTCTAAAAATAACATTTATGGGTTCCTTCCTATTATTACAGTCCCTGGTCTAACTATAGTAAGTAAAAATTGATTTGGTCTTAACAAGAGTTTAAAATATTAATTAATTAATCTCCATGAATTAATTAATTATGGAAAATTAAACTTGAAGTCTTTATGAGAACATGTAATTAGTTCTCCCACTGATTGAGGAATTTATCCTTCATTTTCTCCACTAATTAAGGAATCAAGTATGAGTTCTATAATGAGAGGATCAGTTGACTTAGTTTTGCTTAGTCAAGTTTAACTAGATTAATCTAACAAGTTGTTAAATTAATGAGATATAGTTTGTTAATGCTTGCATGCATGTGACAACTATTATCTCAAATAACTGAGCATTATCTCATGGATAACTGATGCATGTCAGTTCAGACAGAGACACAGTTGAGATCAAATGAGGCATAATGTACTATGAGACACTTGGATATTTCTAGTAAGTATTCATTGCATGGAGAAGGATTTATTTCCAAGAGAATTACATGATGTAGGATATTGGAGGAGTTGTGGCCTATATATTGAGGCCTAGGTAGTCTATGATCTTCATCTTTTCATTGCAGAGAGTACATGATAGCTCTTGCGCTAATTCTTTTAGTAAATAGAAGAGGTTTTCCACTTGATTGATAATACAAATAGGGGTTTTATGCTGGTGCTTTCCCCAGTGATATATTGTGTGTTATGGGATATTATTTATCTTGATCAATTACATGTGTTTATGCTTGATGTTTCTCATCAAATCGATTATGCTTCCACTTGATGTTTTGTAGAACTAGATCAAGTATTATGCTTTAGTACATTGCGTATATCAGTTTGATCTATAGGTGTGAAATTTCTACATGGTATCAGAGCATAGGTGATAAAGGAAAAATAGTATACAAGCAAGAGAAATTTGAACTTTATTGTTTGGGATATAGATCTCAAGTTCTTATCACATCTATTTCACTGATGGCTTTCTATGGTTTGAGGCTTGAGTATGCCCTTGATGGAAGCTCAAACTATATAGCTTGCAAGGATCACATGGAGGTAGTATTGGAAGATAACGGTATTACAGACTTCATTGATCAAGAAGTCCCTAAGCCTATTGATGCTACTCAACTGGCGGAATAGAGGAAGTGTGTGGCTAGAGGTAGGAGAATCATCTTGGAGGGAGTTTGTGATCACATAATCTCGAGCCTCCATGGGAAGGAGACTTTGCATGCAATGTAAAAAACGTTGGTATCAAAAAAGCAGTGATTAGAGAAAGCTAGTACTAAGGGACAAAATTTTCAAGATCAAGTGTGAAAAGGGTGACACTATCTCGACGTTCCTAAACAAGCTAACCACCTATAGGGATGAGCCTACAAGTGAAGGGGTTGTGACTGTTGATGATGATATGGTGAGTCTAGCCCTCCTTCGCCTTCCTATGAGTTGGCATAGCTACCAGGACTCGGTGAATGTAAGGGACAAACTGTCAAATTGGGAATGACTATGGTCTAATTTGATGCAAGAGGAGATTAGATGGAGCACCAAGGATGGAGCTTCTTCATCAAAACATGACGATGAAGAGAACTTGGCTTTAGTGTCTAAAGATAAGAAAGGGAAAGGGAAGGCATCCCAATCCAATTCTTCCCAAGGATGGAAGAAGTTTCACAAGTCAAAGGTGAGATGCTTTCATTGTCATGAGTTCGGCCATTATGCTACTAATTGCACAAAGAAGAAGTCCAAGAAAGGTTCTTCCAAGGAATTTGATGGTGATGCACTAGCTTGACAGTTTGAGATGGATTTCTCACTTATTTCATGAATCATTTCATCTAGCATGGGATGTGTTTGGTACTTGCATAGTGGAGCCTCTTTCCACATGTCACGTGACAAGAATATTTTCGGCACTTTGGAGGAGAAGGATCTCCGGATACGGATCGACATGGGCAATGACAGAAAGTACCATGTCTCAGGTGAAGGTATTGTTATGTTTTAGAGGAAGCATGGTTATCCCCTCACTCTTTCTAATGTTATGTATGTACCAGGGCTGCAAAATAATCTTGTGTCTATTTCTATGCTTGAGGATAAAGGCTATGATGTAGTCTTTAGTTTGGGAAAGGTGTTCCTAAGGCATATCAGCACTGGACAGACCAAACAGATAGGGATTTGAATTAAGAATCTCTATAAGTTATAGGTAGAAGATTGGGGTTCATTGAGTTCCAAAGCAGAGGTGGTGCCTGGCCAGGATATTGGCCAGTTATGGCATAGGAGACTGGGCCACTTGCATCATGGGGCCTTGAAGATCATGCAACCAATTTCTATCAGATTACCCAAGTGCAGGCTAGAGCAAACAAGCACATGCAAATGTTGTACTTTGGGTAAGTATGCAAAAGCTTCCTTTCATGATCGGGATAGTAGA
This sequence comes from Pinus taeda, assembly GCA_000404065.3. NCBI lineage: Eukaryota > Viridiplantae > Streptophyta > Pinopsida > Pinales > Pinaceae > Pinus > Pinus taeda. The sequence continues at coordinate 54,394 of APFE030158498.1, forward strand.
GCAGGAGCAATTCTGGAGTGAGTTCATTCAGATGTATGTGGGCCCTTCTCTACAGCCTCAACAAAAAAGCATAGGTACTATGTTATTTTTGTTGATGATTTTTTCTCATAGATGATGGATCTACAACATACAAAAGAAGGATAAAACCTTCTTGAAGTTTTGTGAGCTCAAAACTTTGGCAGAGAAAGAATCAGGGATTAAAATAAAGGCCTTGTAAACTGATAGTAGTGGAGAGTATGCTTCCCAGCAGTTAAAGGACTTCTGTGCTTCAGAATGAATTAAACAGGAACTCGTGATACCTCATAACCCATAACAAAATGGGGTGGCTGAAAGGAAGAACATGTCTATTGTGGGAGCAGCTCGAGTGATGTTGCATGACCAAGGTCTACCACTTCATCTGTGCACTGAGGCATGCAATACATCATTATATCTTCATAACAGAAGTCCTCATCGCATGTTTGGAATGAAGACACGTATAGAGGATTTTTCTGGGAAGCGACCAGATGTGAGTCACTTCCACATCTTTGGATCACCAGTCTTCTGTCATGTGACCAAAGATGCTCAGAAGAAGCTAGACCCAACAGCTGAGTTGGGAATACTTGTGGGGTACACAGATACACCTCACAACTATCGTGTGTTTCTACCTACTGGTCAGAGGATTATAGTGTGTAGGGATCTGAAGTTTGATGAGAAGCGAACCATGCAAGTGTCACTTGAGGGGAAGCTCAAGTTGCATGGTGATGATGAGGAACTATTAGTTCCTAAGGAGGACGACCCTCTTGATGATGTGGATCAACCACTTGTAGAGATTTTGGTAGTGGAGATTGCCATCCCTGGAGAGTCTTCTAGAGATGGGTGGAAACGGTCATATGAAGTTGACAAATTGATGTAGGATGTGATAGAGAATGTGGGGTAGCCATCCTCTCAGTGCAGATAGAGGAGATCTCCTACTAGATACACTAGCTACATGGCCCTCATTGGGGAGTGTGTAGCAACTGAGCCTTCTTATTTTGAGGAGACAGTGCAACATCCAGTTTGGGGGGATGCATTGGTAGAGGATTATGATTCTATCATGTAGAATAGTGTGTGGGATGTTGTCCCTAGTCCGAGGGACAAGTCAGTGGTTACTTCCCGATGGCTTTATAAGGTAAAGCATGTAGCTGATGGCAATATTAAGAAACACAAGACAAGGTTTGTTGCCTGTGGTTTCTCAAAAGTGGAGGGGATTGACTATGATGAAACATTTGCTCATGTTGGAATGTACTCATTGATCAAACTGATTCTACCACTATCAGCATAGATGGGTTGGAGGATCCATCATATGGATGTGAAGACAAATTTCCTCAATGGGGAGATTGAGGAAGAGGTATACATAGAGTAGCCTAAGGGATTTGAAACCTTCGATCATGAGTCACATGTGTGCCAGCAGAGGCAAGCACTGTATGGACTGAAGCAAGCACCATCTTCTTGGTATACTAGGATCGAAAACTATTTCACTGGGTTGCGCTTCACCAAGAGTGAAGCAGATGCGAACCTCTATCACATCATGATAGCTGGTAAGATATTGATTATTGTACTTTATTTCGATGATCTGATTTTGACAGGTGATGATCAGTTGATCAAGTCTTTCAAGGAGCACCTTGTAAGAGAGTTTGAGATGAAGGACATGGGCCTCATGCACTACTTTCTAGGCACGAAGGTGTGGTGGAGAGATGTGGAAGTATTTCTTTCTCAAGGTAGTTATGCCAATGAGATACACAGGCGCTTCCACATGGAGATGTGCAAGCCCATGGACACTCCTCTAGTAGGTAACTAGAGGAAGGAGGATGTGACTTCAGGTGAGGTAGTAGCTGCTAGAATTTATTGGCAGCTTATGGGTTCACTTATGTGTCTAGTGAACACACGACCAAATTTTTGCTTTGTAGTGAACCAACAGAGTCAAGCTATGGCTTAGCCAACCAAGTTATTTTGGAGGGTGGAAAAGCATGTGTTGATATATCTCAGAGGCACTACACAGTATGGATTATGGTACAGGTAGACAGAGGGAGTGAAGCTCCAAGGCTTCACGGATGCAGATTGGGTAGGTAGTCCATCAGATAGGAAGAGCACTTGTGGAGGAATATTCAACCTTGGGTCAGCTATGGTTTCTTGGTATAGCAGGAAACAGAGATCAGTTGCACTTAGCTCAGTGGAGGATGAATACATGGCTACTAGTCAGGCTCCATGTGAGGCCATCTAAATGAGGAAGATTCTAGTGGGATTGTTTGGTCAGATCATGGATCCTACCGTGATATAATGTGATAATGAGAGTTGCATTAAACTCTTTGAGAATCCAGTGTTTCATGACAGGTCCAAGCATATAGATATCTTCTATCATCATCTACTGGATTGTGTGGTCAAGAGGATCATGATGTTGCTATACATTTCGACCAAGGAACAAGATGTAGATATTTTGACAAAGGCATTGTCAAAGGGCAAGTTTGAGTTCCATAGAGATAGGATTGGGGTTGCTGATAATCCCTTTCTTGTTGAGAGGGAGTGTTGAAAAGTGTGCAACAAGAAATGCTAAATTTAGAATTTGCTAAAAATAGAACTCCTAAAAATAACACTTCTAAAAATAGTAGTTTGGCTAATAAGCATTTTGGCCACCTTGGATGAGAGATGAAACTGCTAAAAATAGAATCTTCTAAAAAGAGCATTTTGGGTCCCTTCCTATTTTTACCAGTCCCTGGTCTAACGATAGGAACTAAAAACGAATTTCATCTTAACAACATTTTAAAATATTAATTAATTAATCTCCATGAGTTAATTAATTATGGAAAACTAAACTTGAAGTCTTTGTGAGAACATGCAATTAGTTGTCCCACTGATTGAGGAATTTATCCTTGATTTTCTCTAGTGATTGAGGAATCAAGTATAGTTCTGTAATGAAAGGATCAGTTGACTTAGTTTTACTTAGTCAGGTCTAGTTAGATTAATTTAACAGGTTGTTAAATTAATGAGATATAGTTTTTTAATGCTTGCATGGATGTGACAACTATTATTTCAGATAACTGAGCATTCGCTCATGGATAACTGATGCATGTCAGTTCAGATAGAGACCCAATTGAGATCAAATGAGGGATAGTGTACTATCAGATGCTTGGATATTTCTAGTAAGTATTCCTTGCATGGAGAAGGATTTATTCCCAAGAGAATTACACGATATAGGAGATTGGAGGACTTGTGGCGTATATATTGAGGCCTAGGTAGTCTATGATATTCATCTTTCGATTTCAGAGAGTGTAGGATAGCTCTTGAGCTAATTCTTTTTGTAAACAAAAGAGGATTACCACTTGCTTGATAATACATATAGGGGTTTTATGCTGGTGCTTTCCCTAGTGATATATCTTGTGTTATGGTTGATTATTTCTCTTGATCAGTTATATGTGTTTATGCTTGATGTTGCTCATAAAATCGATTATGCTTCCTCTTAATGTTTTGTAGAACTAGATCAACTATTATACTTTAGTACATTGCATATATCAGTTTGATCTACAGGCATGAAATTTCTACAAGTTTCCACATGAAACAAGGCTTGGCCTCTTAGAAAAGTAGGGTGAAATCCAAGAGGAACTTGGAGAACTATCAACACTTGGTTATTTGTTTGTTACCTCTCTTTATGTGAATCTTTAATTTCTTCTAGTATACGATACCATGATGGAAAATACGTTATTTTTAAAGAGAGACATGGTGGAATCATGATTCTAGCACACTTAACTATTACTTCCTACTCTAATCATTTTTATATATTCGGTTAAACCTTACGAATTCAGTCAAGTAGAGTAAGGACAGGGGGAAAACCTTAACGAGTATGTCAGAGGTATATATAAATATCCTTCCCTGAAGGAACAACTCCTTCTTTTCTCAAAAATTTAGGATCTCTCTTCCACCAAAGGAAATAAATAAGTGCCTATGCACAGTTCTTTGAAAATGAAAAAAAATTGAAAAATGAAATAAAAAGGGGAAAGAAGATAAAGGCTTCCTCTGTATAGAGGTGAAGCAAGTAAATCCACCAGCGTATTGTCCAGGATCATAGGTAGTGAAGCAATGCTTCTGTTCCTAAAGTGATTTTATCGGGGTACTGTCTAGGCTTGCTGGTAATAGAGAAACACTAGCGATTAGACTAAAAATATGATAGTCGATACTACTTGCGCATTTATATATCTGTCATCCCCAATAGAAATAACTTGATTTGACTTAGCTTGGTATGTGTGCTTCCAACAAAGAGAATGGTAGGGACTTCATATTTAACTCAAGCTAGTGAAGAAGCTATGATAGTAAAAGAACTAAACAACACTTTAGGAAGATTTAAATTTTCCTTGCATGAGATAAGGTCCATACATAGAGATGGAGTTCCACTAGTGCATCACCAATGTTGTAGCGGATACAACCACCCTCCAAAAATTATCACATGCTTCATTTTGAATCCTCCCTTCTAAACCATTTAATCTCGTCATGCACTAATCCATGTACATATGCTTTGTGTGATCCTCATCCTTTGCATCTTGGCTTGTGTTTTCTTAATTAGTTTACTGTCTAACCCACATGATGATCTCTTGACTTGGTTTTCATCTAGTTTTGGGCTTACCTTAGAGAACTACATAATCCTTGAGCGAAACTAGCCTTGCTCTCAGGAATTATACAGTCCAAGCTAACAGTGAGCCTTGAGGTCAAGAATTTCACAGTGCTAGTTGATAGGAAACCTTAAGCTAGGAAACTTTGCAGAGCATGAGGGAGCCCAGAGCCACTTAGCCCAGAAATTGGGCACATGCCTTTTTGTTCAGAAGATTCCTAGTGCATGAACCAGAGAGGTTCTTCCCTCCTAGAACTATTCAATCTCTCTGTGAAATGCATCGCATATTTTCCCTAAAAGGAAAAAAATAAAAAAATAAGAAAATCATCCCTAAAAAATAGGAATCTATTTTTAGCAATTCAAAGGAGGCACTTGACTTATTTTGGAAACTGTGCCAAGTGTCATTTTTCCTTGATTTTTGGCCTTCGTGTCATAAACCCTAAATTGACCAAATGTATTTAATCGATGTTGCTAAAACTTATTTGCAGATTCGATCTTGGAGTTCTCGCACTCCTAAGGAGATTAAGCAACCTTTAGTGCAATAATCATGGCTTTTCCAAGTAAGTTTTCCTTTCTTAGTGTTTTGCCACTTTTTCTATCACTTTTTATTGTTTAGCTTGTCAGAGTGTTATTTCACTTGTTTTATTGAATAGATACTATCGTTTTAAATTGTTTTAGCTTGCAGAAGTGTTGTTCTGATTTTTAGATTACCTTTCCCAACTGTTGCATGTACTTTACTATTTTTGCACCAACAGTTGCCATTGCGACGACTCCCTTCACATGGTTCGTTTTCCTTCGGTCTAATTGATTCATGCACTTGTTTCACTTACATGAATCATAACTTATTTATATTTTCACTTAACATCACACCATCCTTTAGATATGCTTGATTTCACATGCACCCCCCCCCCCCCCAGTATATCTGGGCTCCCCTTCCCTAGATCTTGCACTCCCTTTCATCCACTACACATTCTTGGAGCTCAAGGCCTCTTCCTTGGCTTCGAGAATTATGCAGAGGTTGTCTCGACTGATAGGCCTCTAAATTAGACATAAATTAAGGCCCATGCCTATAAATTAAACATGAATTAAGGTCCATCTAACCATCCTTCAACATATTAAATCTCTCATCTTGCATTAGATAATTTATTTTTAACTTTAATATATTCATTGCGAAGGCTTATGAATAATTCAATATTTATGCCTAATATTATTTATTTTTGTGGAATATTATGAGAATATTGGGCAGATTATGAAGATTTGGAGGAGGAGATTATTTAGGAACTTTTTCCCTGCTACAGGAGGATCAATAAGAAATAATAAATTTACAAGATATTATGGAATTATGGCACAGATTGTGGAACTGCAATGATTGAGAAAATCTAGGAATGTGTTCCACTAATCAAGGGACTAGATCCACTAATCAAGGGACCAAATCAACTAATAAAGTGATTTTGGTGGGAAAATATTCCTCCATTCAAGTGGAATGATTCCAAATAATTTTTTATAAGTACCAAGTCGAATTTTCCTCTATGGAATGATTGAGAAAATCTAGGAATGTGTTCCCTGCCATTTAATGTAGATTCCTAGTATTGGGGACCAAATATACTAATCAAGATATTTTGTTTAGGAAAGCTTCCTCCATTCATGGGGAATGATTCCTAATCATTTTTCATAAGTACCAAGTCGAATTTTCCTCTAAGGGGAGATTTTCATTAGCGTTATTGTGGAGAGAACTTGTATTTTTGCAGCTCTGTTGTATTTTCTTGCAAGGATGTAATTCTATTGATGTAAATAATGAAGATTGGTATCATTTTCAGCTTCTAAATCTTGTGCTCCTCCATAGGTCTCTGATTTTACTTGGGCTTTTCCATCCCAGGAGCCTCAAAGCCCTTTTGTATCATTTTATTTATTTCTTTTCACTACTTATGCACATGCATCTCTAGTTCTTATTTCTTTCTATTTCTATATTTAGTATTATTCATTTCTTGTTGTAAGATCGAATTAAATAGTTGATGTAAGTTCTTTTGCAGGATCACAAGAATTATCTAATCCTTGGAAAATATTTGGAAGTTCATATTAATCTTCGAGCTGCTTGGATTAGTCTTCTTCTTCCAAAATCTAGATTGTTGGACCTCCATTTTAGTAAAGAACAATAAATTTCTGCTATTTTTTATAGCATTCTAACAAGCTTCAATTGAGTTGGTTCCACTTGCATTAGATCACACAATAATTATAGTTCATAAAAAAATTTAGGCCATTTGATTCGCACTTGATTTGGTTAGGCACTTTTTAGATTTACTACCTCACTAGTTCTGATATTTCTAGAATTTTGACTAGTAATGTTTTTGAGATCTTTTTGAGTGATTCCACTTGGAATAGAGACCTAATACATACTAGTTAATAACAAAATTGGTCCCATTCAATTTTTATTTGATTTTCTTAGTAATTAAACCCTCACCAATTTCCTCATTTCACAAGGAAACTTCTCCAAGTGTTTTGAGAAAATCCATCCATCTCCCAACTTTGATTTTGAGTTGTGAAGTGGTCCTAGGCACTCCCTTGCCTCATTCCATCCACCAACCACCTTTCCTAAGCTTTCCATCAACTTCAACATCCATAATTTTTCTCTCGGCTATATCATGTAGGTTTTAAGGGAATTGTGTATGTTTTTAGTACATCTTGTAGGTTTTCCTGTAGTGACCTGTTTTGAGGCCGAATTGAGAGAAAACCTATAGGAAGCCCTATAAGGTCACCTAAGGGTCTCCCAAGAATTCCAACCATCCACCATAATCTCCAAGTCACCTTCCACATCGATAAAATATATTAGCTTTCACACTCTCATGTTAGAAAAAGACAAGAGGAAAAACATATTTATTTTATTCATTTACATGCACATCGGTAGAAGGTCTGATGGTTTGAATCTGCATGCTGAGGACAATAGGATTGCATACATGTTAATTTAGAATTATTTTGAAGCAAAGCCTCTTATAAGTAAGTTAGAAAATGGTATGTTTTAGCATTTGATTTAAGTCTCTTTCCTTGTACTTTATTTCTCTTAATAGGTTAAGTTTCCATTTCGAACATTTCATTTTTTGCAATTAGTTTATGATTTTACTTCAATACATGCGCTTTATGAAATCATGAAAAAAAAGGAAGGACACATTGTGTGCTACACATATAGTGTCGGTACCTCTTACGTTTGTACGAACCCCAGGTTGATAATTAAAGTTGGTAGCCTTGGGAGTTGTACCATTCTTGTTGCAATAATGAGGCTCATCACTTTTTGGGATCGTTGCTGGGGAGGTGTCAAAGTATGCATTGGTTTCTTCCCTAGTTGATTCATTTATTTTTATTTTTTGAAAAAAAAATATTTGCATTAGGAAAATTTCATTGTAGAAGAGTGCATTGCATTAGTGTTTTCATTCAATCATAAAAACAAAAAAGAAATCTCCAACACCAAACCAACCCCCGCACTTGATCACCTAGTGCAGTAAGAACCACATCACCATTCACTTTTGCAAGTAGAAGAAGAAGATTGCAAAGAATGTAGAAGAAATGGATGGAGATGATGAAAATGAGGAATATCCTTTTGGATTTCCCATTCAAGATGCTTATATCAATGTGCACATGAAGATAATCCCTCCATCTCTTCTTCCAAATTTTCATGGTCTAAGGTTAGAGGATCCAGAAACCTTTCTTCTTGAATTTGAGATTGTTTGTAGATCTTATGGTTACTTATTAAAAACCCAAAAACTGAGATTGTTTCCAACAACTATGAAGGATAGAGCTCTTAAATGGTTCATGAGTTTAGAGACTAATTCAATAAGATCATGGAGTGAGATGCAAAAGATATTTTTAGAAAATATAAAGATCATGATCTTAAGGAAGAAATATTTAGAATGAATCAAAGAGAGGTTGAGAGCCTTGAGGATCTAATAGTGAGGTTAATTATAATGTTAAGAGGGTAAAGATACACCATTTAGTATCTAGCACACTAAAAACCCTCTTTCTTAGAATAATTAGGGATGAATGGATTGATCTCCTTAATATCATGAGTAGAGGTGATGAATACCAATTATCATTTGATGAAATTTGTGAAACATGAAAACACATATCAAGAGGAAAAGCAAGAGTAGGTAAATCAGCATCAAGATCGGTGAGTCAAGCTAAACTTGGAAATTTGTTTGATGATTTTAAAACAGAAATTCTTAGCAATCTAACAAAACAAGTAGAAATGTTAAGGATGCGAGATGAGGGAAATGAAAATGCTGAAATTTGTGTTGTAGAATCACATGATGTTAAACATTGTCCATCATTACGAAGGTTGAAGGAAGTTCACCAAGAGAGAAATAGAGCAAGTCATTTTCCAATGCAACAATGTTACACAACTCCAAGAGAACCATGGCAGCCTATTCAGCCTGATATGATGCAAGAGCCTAATTCTGAATTTCAAGGTTATGCATATCCACCTCAAAGTAATTGGAACACACCTTTTGGTTGGCAACATTGGCCATATCAACCCCAATACCAATCTTCGCAACAAGGTTGGCAAGGAACTTATGGTAGCTATCCTCATTATTTTCCTCAATATCCTCCATAATCAACTCCAAGTTATCCCTACCATTCACCTCCACCACAACCACCACCCCATCCAGATCCATCTAAAATATACACTCCCACTCAGCTACATGTACAACCATTTCCAAACCCACATAGTGAAGTAGCTCAGCCCACTTACAATGTTTAGGTACAAACTTCCAAACATCTCCTCTTGAGCTTAATGGTATTCACCATAGCTTAGGAATATTATTACAAAAAAGGGATTCTCTTGATGCCATTGAGGGAAAAAATGCAGAGAAAGAAGATTTGAAAGAGAAGATCAAAGAATCATGGGCAACACTTGATGAAGAGTAGACAATAAAATCAGAGATTAAGAAATCTCCCTCATTGTTATCATCAATTCCTACATGTGTTCAAGAAAACAATCAGAAAAAAGAGGAATATTTGAAGGTCATGGAAGAAGAAGACATCCAAGATTATCCAAATCAGCAAGTGGACCATGGGAATCACAACTATATTGAAATATGGTTCCAAACAGTCATTAAATTGTACCAATACCCTCTCCTTTTAATGTGCTTGATATCATCGAAGTCAAATAATTTGATCTTCTAATTCTAGATACATGTCAAAGCATACATTTCAAGCCTCCACATCATTTTATCTATCATCTTGATGTGCACATGGCTCCACTGGAAGTATTCTTATACTTGAAAGTTATTTTGTTTTCACAACAGAGTAGGGTATAAAAACAATAAAAAAAATTGGAAAATAAGAAAAAAATCAGGGGAAAACCTCCTTTGAGGCACCTCAGATTGGCTCATTGACTGAAAACCTCCATGAGGCAGCCAATGTGTTGAAAAAAAAAGAAGAAAAAATAGGAAAAAAGAAAAGATCCTAGATTAAAACCTCCTTTGAGGCGCCTAGGAAGGCCTACTAGTTGAAAACCTCCTTGAGTCGGCTAGTAGGCCTAGAAGAAAAAATAAAATAAATCCTTGCTCCATGCATCTCTTTGATAAATGCATGTACTCTCCAACATCTACAAGAAACCAGAACAAGTTGGTACCAAAGGGAGAATTGGTCAATCCTTGTCAAAAGAAATCATATTTTGACTTTCTCCTAGTTTACTCAAATTCTCTAGCAAGGTAAAGCCCATGCCAATCCATCACCCTCATCTATTTTCACCATCCACCCATCATTCTCAAGCTTCTACCATTCAATTTTCTTGTTGTCCTAAAGAAAATATAGGATGCTCTGTTTTACTACAGGATACAAAAATACATAAAACATAAATTTGTTTTTGCCATAACTTGAAAACCATGCATCCATTTGCCAAGATGTTTCAAGGAGAGATGCATATAGATGATGGTAACATACTCAAGTAATTTTAGCAAATTCAGGGGCATAGCTTTTGAGACATCAACCTCCATCACCTACAACCATTTTTTCATTTTCTTGATATCCATGCATCTATTTACAAAATTGTTTCATGTGGAGATGCATATGGATGATGGTAACATTCCCAAGAAATTTCAACAAATTAAAGTGCACATTTTCCAAGAAATTGGCCTCAATCTCCTTCATCCATTTTTAGTTTTTTTCAAGATCCGTGCATCCATTGACCAAATTTGTTTTATGGGGAGGTGCATAATGATGATGGAAACATGCTCAGAAAGTGTTAGGTCAATTCATTCTACCATTTGGGAGATATGGAGAAAAAAAGTCATTGTCCTAAAAATGTACAGGATTCCCTGAGATCCTGCATGATAGACAACAAAACCTACAGGATTGGCAGTGAATAATTTTAAAAGGTAAAAACAAAGGTTGGCTTCAGCAAGTAGTGATAAGGAGGGGGAACCCATCAACAGAGAGAGGATTCATCAGCACTCTCCTATAGTAGAGATATTCAAAGGCACAATTGGATGGGTTTCTTTGAAAAAATGAGGGGATTTGATGATAAGGTAGCCAGAGATTTGCAATCAGCTTCAACCTGGAGATCTAGAGGTCAAGGAAGCTCCTCTAGAGCTTAGCAGTAGCATCAGGATCATTGGCATCACCATCCAACACCTACACATCAACATGAACTCAACAATAGCATGCATGTCTCTCCAACAACCATCAGGTAGGTACAACTATGCAATATTATTGACCTCTTCTCTTGAGCATATTATAGTTAGAAATTTGTTTTCAATGCATGGGAGATGAGGTTTTATAAGCTAAGGATGGCTCTACAATCTCATCTACTCTGAACTAGTTAATTGCAGCTCACTCCTTCACTCATGCAATGTTGAAAAGTCAAGTTATGAAGGGCGATGATTTCAAGGAATGAGGACAATAGTTAAAAGAAGAAATTTTGCAAAGGCCAAGTCACCACAACACTCCAAGCCCTCCATCCACTTCATATTCACTATCTATTCATCATTCATCCATCATTCTGGAAAAAAACAAACAGAGCATCCTCTCCATTTTCACAAACCTACACTACTCCCTTTGAGCCCTAGCATCATCATCCAATCCTTCTTCGTTATTTCTCATCATTCCCATACAGTTGGAAGACCCTGAAAGAGGAGGATTGGATACTAGAAGAAGGCAAAATGTTAATACGAGAAGGAAGAAATGAATGAATTATGCTAGCCCCAAAATGGTAGAGCTTAAGAGAAACATAATAAAAGCAGAGAGCTCCAAGGACATTGGGCAATCATCTAGGCCACAAGAGCGAAGAAGAAGTGAATAAAAAGAAATGAGGCATTCACCATAAAAAAAACCTCAAGCTACATTCACAAAAAAATGTCTTCCAAGAGATCTGCAATCCCTTTCTAGCTTTTGTCCAAGGCCTAAAAAGGGAAAAAGGCATCGGAGTCAAGCTGAGGGCATACCCTAACCTCAAACTATCATTTATGCTCAAAATTGGCATCCTATAGTTTTAACAGGGTTTCCTATAGATTTGACAAGAATTACTACATGATGTCCTAGTTCTCATCTAAATGCATGTTGAAGGTGTTAGAGGTGTCCAAATGTGGGTACAAGGTAGTAGTAGGTTGATAAGCGTATGTAAGACCTTGCCAAACTAAAAAATATTCAAGAACTCATATTGAATAAGGGCAAAAAAGCAAGCTAATGGTATAAAAAAGTAGTCATTTTTCTTTGCACCAATATGTTTTCGAGCTTGTCCGTGTAGAACTTAAAGCGAAGATTCTTAATTCAGAAGAGAGAGGCCACAACGGCCATGGATGAGGCACAGTGAGGTCACTAAGTTGCTCAGAGGATGAGCAACACTTTCAGCAGTGGGATATGATGGGCCTCTAAATTAGACATAAATTAAGGTCCATCTAACCATTCTTGAGCATATTAAACCTCCCTTGTTGCATTTGATAATTTATTTTTAACTTTAATATATTCATTAATAAGGTTTTTGAATCATTACGTATTTCTACCTAACATTCTTTATTTTTGTGGAATCTTATGAGAATATTGGGAAGATTGTGAAGATTTGGAGGTCGAGATAATTTAGGGACTTGTTCCCTACTATAGTAGGATCAATAATAAATAGTAAATCAAAAAGATATTATGGAATTATGGCACAGATTGTGGAACTCCAATGATTGAGAAAATCTGGGAATGTGTTCCACTAATCAAGGGACTACATCCACTAATCAAACTATTTCGTTGGCGAAACATTTATCCATTAATGGGGAATGATTCCTAATAATTTTGTATAAGTACCAAGTTGAATTTTCCTCTAGGGAGTGATTGATAAAATCTAGGAATGTGTTCCCTACCATTTAATGCAAATTTCTAGTATTGTGGACTAGATTCACTAATCAAGGGATTGTGGTGGGGAAAGCTTCCTCCTTTCATGCGGAATGATTCCTAATAATTTTTTATAAGTACCAAGTTGAATTTTCCTCTAGGAGGGAGATTTTGATTAGTGGTCTTGTCGAAAGAACTCATATTTTGTAGCTCCATTGTATTTTCTTGTAGGGATGTAATTCTATTGATGAAAATAATGAAGATTGGTGTCATGTTCAGCTTCTATATCTTGTTCTCCTCCATAGGTCTCTGGTTTTCCTTGGGCTTGGCCATCCCAGGAGCCTCAAAGCCCTTTTGTATCATCGTTTTTCCTCCTTTTCATCGCTTATTCACAAGCATCTCTTGTTTTTATTTCTTTCTATTTCTGCATTTAGTATTAATGATTTAATGTTGTACGATTGAGGTAAATGATTGATGTAGGTTCTTTTTTAGGATCACAAGAATTATTTAATCCTTTGAAAATATTTAGAAGTTCATATTAATAATTGAGTTTCTTGGATTAGTCTTCTTATTCTAAAATCTAGATTGTTGGACCTCTTTTTTAGCAAAGAACAATAAATTTATACTATTTTTTTGCGCATCCTAATGAGATTCAATTGAATTCATTCCACTTGCATTAGATCAAAAAAAAATTCTAGTTAATAAAAAATCTTAGTGCATTGCAATTCCACTTGATTTGTTTAGGCATTTTTTGGATTTACCACCACACTATTTCTCGAAATTCTAGATTTTCGACTAGTGATGTTTTTGAGGTCTTTTTGAGTGATTCTATTGGAATAGGGACCTAATAAATCATAGTTAATAACAAGTTTTTTCACATCCAATTTGGTTTTTATTTCCTTGGTCATTAAACCCTCACCAATTTCATCATTTCACAAGGAAACTCCTCCAAGAATTTTAAGAAAATCCATACATCTCCCAACTATGATTTTGAGTTCTGAAATGGTCCTACGCACTCCCTTACCTCATTCCATCCACCAACCACCTTCCCTAAGCTTTCCATCACGTTGCACATCGATCATTTTTCTCTAGGTTGTATCCTGTAGGTTTTTAATACATCCTATAGGTTTTCCTACAGTGACCTGTTCTGAGGTCGAATTGAGGGAAAACCTCCAGGAAGCCACAAGGTCATCTAAGGGTCTCCCAAGCCTTCCAGACATCCATCATCTTCTCCAAGCCACCTGCCACATCACTAAAAGAGATTAGCTTTGACACTCTCACATGAAAAAAAAAGACAAAAAGAAAAACATATCTATTTTTTTCATTTACGTGCACAACAATAGAAGGTTTGATGGTTTCAATCTACATGCTTAGGATAGTAGGATTTCATAGATGTTAACTTAGAATTATTTTCAAGAAAAGCTGCTTAGAAGTTAGTTAGAAAATGGTTTGTTTTAGCATTTGATTTCAGTCTCTTTCCTTGCACTTTCTTTCTCTAAATAGGTTAAGGTTCCATTTTGAACATTTCATTCTCTACAATTAGTTTAGGATTTCACTTCAGTACATGCACTCCATTGCGTCATGACAATAAAGGAAGGACACATTGTATGATACACATATAGTGTCAATTCCTCTTAAGTTTATACAAACCTCGGGTTGATAATTAAATTAGGTAGCCTTGGGAGTTGTATCATTCTTGTTGCAATACCTAGGCTCATCGTTAGCCTGGCTTTAAATACATAATACATAGTTCTAAGGTCTAACCTCCTAGTCTGGCCACTAAGACTACACAAAGGGCAGTCATTCCCGACCTTTCCTAAGACTAAATTGTGCATTATGTAGTTCTGGTCAACAAGCCTTCTCACTGACTACTAGGGTTGTGGAATGCATAGTTCCAACAGTTAACAACTTCCCTCTATGAACCAATGTCCAACCCGATTTGTTACTGGGTCTTATCTTGAAGTGGGTTTGCTTTTTGAGATGACATTTTCTTGCCATGAGTTTCCTCTTTGTCCCACAATTATAATAGTTGTTGAGAATCTCTCTAGCAGTTATAGTTAACATGGCATCCAAGAGAGATGCATCAATGGAAACCATTGAGAATAGTACTGGGGATGTAGTTCAGTACATATAAGTTAATCTACCAGTTTATGAAGACACTCAGTTGTTCATTGAGAAGGGAACAAAGTTGACATGGCAGAAAATCAAGTATACTTTTGTAGAGGACTTCAAAGAAGACTTAGGGGACCGATAGGTATATATTAGTATCTAACAAGCAGTCTTATACAAGATTGCATGCAGTTACCTTTCCTTCCCATTTGTAAACATTATTAGCTAGAATGTCCCACACATTGATCTAGAGACTATGACATTGAGAAGTGCTACTGGGATAGAGTTTCCCATCTTTAGGGTAGAGAAATTTAATGAGATATATGATTTACACCAGAAGAGATTGTTGTCAACATTTATTTCAAGTTTCTTTCCAACTAAAGCTACCAAGGTGTAATGAAAAGGCTAACTGTCCATTTTGTAATCCTGTTGTATGAGCTTACCTTTGAGCAGGATCCATCTTTCATGTATCGAGAGCAATGAAGATGATACTGAACATTGCATATTGGTCTACCTCACTCGGTGGTACCTTCATTAGAGTGTTTCATAGAGAGACGCCACTACATGCTCTACCAAGGTATGCCATGGAGAAGTTCGTCATGCAAGACATTTCATATCCTTTTCCATAGGGTTATTAGTAGGGCTTCCTAGGAATAAGAAAGCTCCATGGCCCAATCTTCCTTCGCGTATGAAATTCTATAAGATTAAGATCATAAAAGATTTAGATGCCGAAGCTTGTAGACTTTCCTTTAGATTCATAGTTCATGTAATGTAGTAAAATACAAGACAAGAATCTAGTCTACTGGCTAAACAAAGGAAACCAATGATTGATGAGAAAATAATCGACAACAGGGAGATAGTCAAAGGAACATAATGCCATTGTTTCTCTAGGGAAATCCACTACTCAAAACCTCGACTATCTATTTCATTAATTAGAAATTTGAGTGATAATACAAAGCTTACTCTCACAAGAACAATTCCTACAAAAGTATGATCAAATCTCTACCTCACAAGACCACACTAACCAACACTTAGCCAATTTATGTTTCCAGCTAAGCCACAATTTCCTTGAACAATTCATAAGAGGAATAGCCCTTGTGAATTCCTTCTTCCATCACTGCACAATCCAAATCTAGGTCCTCTTCTGATTACATGCATGATCTGTACAACTCAGATCATTCTCCAACTAATAGTACATTGTCCTTATGCTCTAGTCTCAACAGTGTCATTCTCAGAGCTAACATGCATGATTTTCTCATGAGGGAATCTTCTGTTACTTGGAGTAGCACTAGGGCTGCACCAATGCACCAACTCACTACTAGATCTCTACTTGTTCCACGAATAGTTAGAACTAGTTTAACTATATATAACTCAGTCAAACTGAGCTATCTAATTAAAACTCAAATAAACCCATCTGGGACCCCTAAAATTTATGGTGAACATATACATGACTACATAAATACTTCCAACTCGAAATTTGTAAGCTAATTAGGTTAATTAAGATTAGTTAACTATTTACAAGATGTTATGAGAATAGAATTTGATTTTAATTCACAATTTAATTCAAGGATCAATTAAACTATAATTTCTCTTTGCCATTTCTCAACACTCCCTCTCAACAAGAAATTGATTATCAGCTTCCCCAATCCTATCTCTGTTAAACTTGAATTTACACATTGATAATGCCTTTTTCAAAATGCCAGCATCTTGCTCCTCTATGGGAATGTACTCCAACAACATAATCCACCTGAATACACAATATCGAAGATGATGATATCAGATATCAATATGCTTGGATCGATCATGAAAAAATAGATTTTTAGAGAGTTTGATACAACTCTGATTATTACAATAAGTGACAGTTGAATCCATTTGTTGACCAAACAAACCAACCAGAATCTTCCCCATCTAGATGGCCTCACATGCTACTTGACTTGTAGCCATGTACTCTACCTCTGCCGAAATGAGTGCAACCGATCTCTATTTCCTGTTGTACCAAAAAACTGTTTCTGACCCAATAGCGAAGTTCTCTCATAGTGTGCTCTTCCTATTGGATGGAATCCCTATTGAATCTACATCAATGAAGGCTTGAAGCTTCACTCCCTCTGTTTGTCTGTACCACAATCCATGCTAAGTAGTGCCCTTGAGGTATCTCATCACATGCTTTGTCGCCTTCCAATACAACTTCATACACCTAACCATCATTTGACTTATATGGTTGATCGCAAAGCACATATCTAGTCATGTGTTCACCAAATACATGATTGAACACACAATCTTCCTCTAAATAGTATCTTCAACTACTTCCCTTGAAGTATCATCTTCTTTCCTCCAGTTACCTGCTAGAGGAGTGTCCATGGGTTTACTACTCTCCATGTGGAACCCCCTGAGTATCTCATTGGCATACTTTCCTTGAGACACAAAAGGTTCCCCATCACCCTACCATACTTCCATGCCTAGAAGGTAATGCATGAGCCCCATGTCCTTCATCTCAATCGCTCTTGCAAGGTCCTCCTTTCAAGACTTGATCAACTAATCATCACCTCTCAAAATCAAATCATCAACATATAGAACAATTATCAACAATTTACCTTCCACCGTGATGTGTTACAGGTTCACATCTGCTTCACTTTTGGTGAAACTCAACTTGATGAACTAACTATTGATCCTAGTGCACCAAGCATGGGGTGATTGCTTTAGCCCATACAATGCTTTCTTGAGTTGGCACACATGTGACTCATGGTTGAAGGTCTCAAAACCTTTAAGATGATCTATGTAAACTTCTTCCTCATCATGCAATTATGGAAGGCTCTATTTAGATCCATCTGATGTATCTTCCAACCCATATGTCTTGATAGTCACAATATGGATCTGATCAATCAATACCTTGTCATAGGAGCAAAGGTCTCATCATAGTCAATCCTCTCTACCTGTGAAAATCCACGGGCCACAAGCCTAGAACTATGCTTCTCCACACTACAATATGTAGCTTGATTTACCTTGTAAATCCAATGGGAGCTCATCAGTAACTTATCATTCAATCTCGGGACCACATCCCAAACACTTTAATGAACTATTGAGTCATACTCCACTATGGCATCAAACCAAACTGGTTATTGTGCAGACGTCTCAAAGGAAGATGGCTTTGTCTCAACACATCTTCTCATAAGTGTTGGGCCATGAATACAACCACCTTTTTAACACTTATTTCATCCATTTTTACTTTTCTTTATCATGTTATTAATCACGATTTATCATATAATTCTATTTTATAATGATTTATGCTGTTGTGAATGAATATTATTTATTCTCCTTTATTTCTAATACATTGATGATTATGCATGATTTTATCAATGATAGTTTCAATAAATTAGTTGTAACATTATTCACCATTTTTAACCTCCAAGATAATTTCTAGATTGAAAATTTGACCATCAAATGTGCCAACTCAGAAATTCACTGGAATAAGAAGTGACAATTTTGTGGTTGAGATTCTAAGAAAATTAAAAAGAATTTGTAAAATTTGGAACGTGGGTTTTATCCAGAACAGACCTAGTTAACTTAGCGAAGAACGTTTTGCCTAAATTCGGCTTGTACTTGGAGAAATGCAGGGTTCTTTGAGCATGATTTTCTCATATTTGTTGTTGTGGTTGTCCTCCAAATCTCAACTGCAAAGCCAAATTCGCCTTGCTCTTATTGATTAATTGGTTAGAAGAAAACCAATTTTCTAACATAAATCATGTTGTACTTATCTTTATTACAACTTCTCTCTGATCTCTCTATTTAAATGAAAGCAGAGATCAGAGATGGGGATGGCTAAGAGAATGGAGAATTGAGGATTGAGGATTTAGAATTAGAGATTTAGAAATAAGAATTCATGACAGGATAGGAGGAAGAAAGTATTTTTTCATACTGTAAGTCTCAAAGCTTCAGTTGTTTTAATGATTTCACCATTTAATGATTAATATCCAGCAACATCCACTGGTGACAAAGGGCCCAGCCTCTCGTGGAGTACACTGCTGTTGTTGTATATTATCTATTTTGTTTATGCATGGTTCTCATTATCAGCTTTATTTGGTAATCTGATATTTTCTATTATTTTACATCACGATTATGTTATCTCTGATTTATGTTCAATTGAGAAATAGCGTTCTTTATGACAGGAATGTCGTATTGATTCATTTTGACTTGGTAACGCATTGTTGTTGTTTTAATCATTGATATAATGTTGTTCAATTACAGAGTGTCTGTGTTGTAGCACTTATTAATTGGTATTACTGAATTCATCTTAGAGATTATATTTCCTTCCGATTGTTGAATCTATTGACGTTGTTGTTCCATTAAAAAATACAGTCCTATTCTTTATAACTAAGACAAATAATTGGATTACCAGATCAAATTACTATTAAGGTGTGTTGTGTGTTAAGTTATTATGCTTTTGTATTTGGCTTTCAAGCGTTGTTCCATATTCTATCATTAATAAATGTTGTTCTATTTACCGTGTCCTATTCGATTCATCTTTAAAGATAGGGGATTGCCATTTGATTTCTCTAGAACACGATTGTTGCATTTATTCTTGTAGACTAAGGTGTTGTTTCTTATTGAAGTCAGTTGCTGTTACATTTCCTAGCTGCTGTTCCATTTCCTGTTATTCTCATTATCTTTGCTTTGGTGTGCAGCAGGGCTATCAACTGTAGAGAACATCGGTTACTGCTTCCTTTTTCTTAGATTGATTTTCTTGTTCTAGTTTGATTTCAATTGCATCAATATCTAGAGAAATGAGTTATTGCTACTGTATCATCGATTGATGGTTGTTTGAGTGAATGATTTAATTACAGAGCATTTGAGTTTCTTGTTGTTCTAATTAGATTTTGTTTCAAGCATTCATTTACTTTTGCATTTTAAACACTATACTGCAAAACATTACTGTAGAGTAAATAGCCACCTTAGATTCAGTACACTCTTGAAATAAAAAGTCGTCCATGGGTTGACAATTAATGTGAAGGTAATTAGGAGTTAAAAAGACAACTTTTTATCACTCGACATTTTGGCGCCGTTTCTGGGGAGAGTGTAGCCATTTTTAAAGAGTAGTGTGCATCTGATGAATGCCTGTTTGGGAAGAATTGGGTATTAAAAATGGAAGGTAAGAACCTACATACAGGAGCATGTAAAAGCCCTGGTCCCCTACCTGCATTCCAACAGATATGTTAAAGAACATTGGGTAGAAATAAATGTTTGAATTTTTGTGTGAATGACTAAAAAAAATAGAAATTTTGAAAAGAAAATCTTATGATTTCACTTAAGTGGTGATGTAAGCACCACCCATTTCACCAACCAATTAACAAGAACATTTGAAGAAGGAGCCTCAAAAGAAACACATGAAGAACATCTTTTATTATGGTAAGAAATGACTCACATTTCTACTTTTGGATTTCCTATCAAAGATCTAGGAGGAGTGACACAAATGCACATAATTCCCCCATCTTTACCAAATTTTCATGGTTTAGAAAATGAAGATTCAGATACATTCTTATTTGAGTTCGAAATACTTTGTAGAGGAAATGATTATTGTACTGATGATCAAAGATTGAAAGTGTTTCCTCTTACTCTAAAAGGAGCAGCTCTTCGATGGTTCATGAGCCTAGGTGGGAATTGCATCCAAACATGAGAGGACATGAAGAACATATTCTTGAAGAAGTACCAAGACTATTGCAAGGCCAATCAAGATATTTTCAATATGATACAAGGGGAAGATGAAAGCTTGGAGGACTATGTAGATCAATTTCAATAAAACCTTCAAAAATCAAAGCATAAGAATTTGGAAAAAGAGATCTTAAAACCACTCCTTCTTAAAGGAATCAAAGATAAATTCTTAGAACTCTTAAATCCGAAAGGAAAAGGTGATGTTTTTCAGTTGTCATATGATGATGTTTGTGAATTTTGCATAAGGTATTTAAGAGGAATCTCCAAGGCTGGTAAGAATTCTAGAGATGTTTGTTCTTTCTTTTCCAAATCTGCTACAAGAATAGGGGACATAAGAGCTGAAACCAATGCTTTATTTGAAAATTTTAAAGTTTATTTTATTAGCTCTCTAAATGCAAAATTAGATGTTTTGCAGGTTCAAAAAAATCAAGAATTTGATGAAGTGTTTTGCCCTCATGACCAAAAGGAGCATCGCATAGAGGGTTACTCTTCCTTATCTAGGATGGAAGTATCATATCTAAGAGGTGAGGAAGATGCAACAAAGTCAAAACCATGGAAATCATGGCCTACATGTATGGTTCAAAACACTTCTTCTCCATTCTCTTACTTGCATAATCCATTATGGAATAGTAATGTGTTAGGGTAGCCATGTCAATTTCAATATAACCACCACCAATCTTATCTACAAGCTTGGCATGGTTCACCTTATGATTACATGACTACTCTCCTTCATCTTGTAACACAAACATAGTCTCAATATTCTTCACCAGCTCTTCCAAAACACCTTGCTTTCCCATCAAAACCATTCACACAACCCATTCAACCACATCATCAAAATGCTCCATTCCTTACACATTTTCCTCCTCAACTAATTCCACACCCTCATCATAATAAACTAGTACAACATGCTTACAATGTTGAACTACCAAATTTACGCACCCTTCCCACCCATTCTATCTCACATGTGTCATTAGAGAAAACTTACAATGAGATTCAGAATGTTTCAAATTCAAAAATTGTAGAAGCTATGGAAGAAAATGAGGTTTCTTATAGTATGTATCAACAAGCTATTTTAAAAGCTCAAGAACTTCCTGATCTGATGGATATGAGAAATCAAGAAAGTAATGGATGCATTGAAGATTGGTTTCACTCCATCATTTGTTTGCAACATCACTCTATGCTTCAACAATTTTTGATGCCACTTTTCAAGGGAAGTTGGCTGCTCATACCCTAATTTTCATTAATATGCATTTTTATAATTTGGGTATGTGTATACGTGAAGCCTTATTTCGAAAATGGCTCCACTGGAAGTACTCATATACTTACTCATATTCATTTTTCAAATGAAAATAGGTTAGTGTAGAAAATAAAATAAATAAGGGAATAAAGAAATGCATTTTGTTTTTTTATGTAAAACTTGTTGTTTTTTGTTGCAACATGCTATGCAAATAAACATTGGTGATAATTTTTTAATTCATTTGTGTATGTAGATGACTTATAATGGAAATAATAGTTCTACAAACACTCATATTCACTTTTATCACCAATTTGAAAAAATGCTTCAATATCACATTTCTTTGGCTTGTGGGCTTGATGGAATTTCTACAAACACAGTCGGGACAGTCATGTTTTGAGGGACCAAAAGGGAATATTTTTAAAACTTATTTATTTCCTAGGTAGCCCTTGATATCCAATTTCCAACCAAATTTTAATCACTCAATTTTCATTTGAAACGAAAAATTTAGAACCAAAACATTGACAGGGTGTCTAGCAGGCAGCTCAGGAACATAGTTGGGACAATAAGTTTTTGGAAGCCTAAATGAATGAATTTTTAAAAATTTATTCTATTTTAGATTCTCCTATGAATCTAGTTTACAATTCAGTTGGAATCACTCATTTTTTATATTGTATGGGGAAGTTATGATCAAAATACTGACTATCTATCATAAATCAACACTCTTAAAACTCCGTTTTTCCAGTTGTTCCTTACAGTATTTCACCTATCAATTCTTCTTTTCTTCAAAACATATTTCTATTGGAAATAAATAAATTAATATAATTTCATTTCCAATTTGAATCATTTTAATCCAACATCAAATGAAAAATCTATGCCTAAAACATTCACTGTTGTTCTAAGTGAGGTAATAAAAAATGACTCTCTTATGCAGGTTGTTCTAAGTAAAATTGACATATAATATCATTGAATTTTTAAAACCTATTTCTATTGGATATATACCTTTGAATTAATTCTCAAGGCTTTGAAATCACTCAATTTGAATGAAAAACAAAGAATTTGTGATTAAAACACTGTTGGTTATTATGGTCGACCACTGCTCTCCCGCAGGTGACAAATAAATTTTAATTTGTTATTTTCTCTGTGAATTTGTTATACCGAGTAACTACTTGTTAGTTTTTTGCATAATTCTTGGATTAGGGGAGCCTACACACCTTTATTTCTCTATGATTTAATGTTTTATTGCAGGTAGATACTCATTTTTTGCATCTCCTAGGAGAAAAACAAGGTCAATTTATGGACAAGTGATTCTTGAAAGAAATTTTAAATGAAACAAAGGAAATTCATCCAACTCATTACCCAATGGATTCATGATAGAAGAAATAAAGAATTGATTTCCATTTGAAGATTCATGTCTTGTCACAATTTCCAAAACATTTTTCAAAGAGATCATTTTTTTACATAACATCATAGTTGTTGTAACTTAATTTACTTATTTACATAATGTTTTTTTAAATAAAATGTTGTTTCTTTTCTAATTTCTCTTATATTTTTTGTTTTAGGTGTTGCTTCATTCAAATTGTAACATATCTTTAGCATCAATGTCGTGAACAACTAATTTGTTTTTTTGCATGTTTACATTTTATGATTGTCCATTTTGTTGTTCCTTTTTCGTGTTTTGTTGTTCCTTTTCGAAATAGAACAACACATTTTGTTGTTTCTTTTCGAAATGGAACAACACTTCTACACTTTCACGTTTTGTTTTTCCTTTTCAAATGGAACAGCACTCTCCACTTTCACATTTTGTTGTTCCTTTCCGAATGGAACAACACTTCTGCACTTTCACGTTTTGCTGTTCCTTTTCGAATGGAACAACACTTCTGCACTTTCACATTTTTGTTGTTCCTTTCCGAAGCAACAACACTTTCAAATCTCTACTATTCCTTTTCCAAAGGAATGGCACTTGCATTTTTGCTCTTTCTTTTCCAAAGGAACGACAATTTTCATTTTTGTTGTTCCTTTTCCAAAGAAACGACACTTGGGTTTTTGTTGTTCCTTTTCTAGAGGAATGACATTTTTCATTTTTGTTGTTCCTTTTCCAAAGGAATGACACTTGCATTTTTTTTGCTGTTCATTTTCCAAAAGAATGACACTTTTCATATCTTATGTTCCTTTTCCAAAGGAACGACACTTGTGTTTTTGTTGTTCCTTTTCCAAAGGAACGACACTTTTCATTTTTGTTGTTCCTTTACCAAAGGAAAAACACTTGCATTTTTGTTGTTCCTTTTCTAAAGGAACGACTTTTTTTATTTTCGCTGTTCATTTTCCAAAGGAATGACACTTGCGTTTTTGCTATTCCTTTTCTAAAGGAACGAAATTTTTAGTTTTTGTTGTTCCTTTTTCCAAAGGAATGACATTTGTATTTTCACACTTTTTTGTGTGTATTTTTGCTTTTTGGTGTGCATTTTCTTTGTTGTTCCCTACAAGGAACAACACTTTTTTTGAGTGTTTTTGCTGTTCCTTTTTCGAAAGGAACGACATTTGCATTTTCACACTTTTTTGTGTGTATTTTTTCTTTTTGGCGTGCATTTCCTTTGTTGTTCCCTACAAGGAACAACACTCTTTTTGAGTGTTTTTGTTGTTCCTTCAAGGAAGCAACACTTTGGGATTATTTTCGAGAGTAACCCTTCCTTCCTATTGTGGGATTATTCTTAGTTCATCTCAACCCCATTTTCCTGATTCTCTTTCATGGCATGAAGTACACTACTTTTATGAGGACAAGAATTATGGATTCTTTTGAAGCAAGTTATTATCATTAACGTTATGATCTTTAACAAAAAAACTCCTTCATGATAGATTCTTTTTCAAAAAGGACACAATTATTTATATACAACTTTACTGCATTGTTTTCTATTGAACATGATATTGATTGATCATCTTAATACCACGCTGGTTTCACCCTTCCTGGTTATAATCTTCTTTGTCTATAATAAATGAGATTATGGATATATTTTTTTTTATTGACATGTTCAACTTCTTCCACCATCCCTACTCTTAAGGAGTATTGAGCTTCTCTCTTTTTATAATAAAAATGTGTAATAACAACATAATTTTGTTTGCAGATGGAGGATAGGGGGTCTCATTACGAGTGAGCCTACAATGTTCATAAAGCTGTAACAAAGTGACATTCCCATTATGGCCATCACACCAGGGTTAAATTCCATTAGATAGTCAAATTATCCTTGGAATAGGAGGTCTCATCAGGCGTCGTTCTGATCATTTTTGCTACCTCCTAGTGAATGGTAGTATGGTTATCTAGTTACCACACCATCACACTGATCTCTTCTGTAGAACGACACTAGAATTTTGCATTTATAAATTGAGGATCCTGGCTCATATGGGTTAAAAGGAAACCCTATTGAGGCTATGGATGCTTGCTGGTAGCAGAGGCTCTGCTTATGGTATTGAAGTTATATTTTATCATCAATTATCATTATAATACCCTTTTCTTATTTTTTCTTTTTATCAGAGAAGTTATTTCCTTAATTTTTTTCCCTATTTTGAACCTTTACGCATGAGAAATTTTTTTTTGATCAATCACATCATTTTTCAGCTAGAATACGGTAAGTAAAGCATCTTTTTGGCATATTGTCATTCTTTTTCTTTTTCATAACTTATCATAAATCCAAAGCATCCTATCTCTTATTCATAACTATCTTTATACACTTTGCTCTCATTATAACCATAGCTCTCATTTTCCTATCATTGGTATGTGTACTCTTCTTCATTTATTGTTGTATTGTTCATTTGTATGCCTTACTGTCAGCATAACACCTTTCATATGCTTTATGGTCATGGAATCCCTTTTCCAATTAGAGGGGGGAATGTATGCATCATGGGATAGCATGCGATATGATTACTACACTCTACCATAACTTGTTGATTTGACAACATATTAGAATTGCATGTATACAAAATTTTTTCTTATTGAAATTTTTGCATGCATTTTATCTGTTGCTATTCAAAACGAACACTATGGATTCAAGAACATTGTATGCAAAATAGTGATTTGTTTACAGGAGAACAACAAGTATGGGGGGGAATTCTATTTGCAGCATGACCACACTATTGCAACTAATAGAAGAGGCTCACGAACCTGAACAATTCTTCAAAAATGATGTACTTGCATGGATTCCACCTTTTGCATCACTTTCAGCACCAACTCTGCCTACATGAGCTTCAACAAATGGCAGTCCATATATGTCATTCCACCTTTTTCTTTTTGGAGGTAAAACTTGAGGTAAAATAGCATAATTTTCTGATTTATTACAAATTTAGGAGAATTTAATGAAATCCATTTTGAGCATTATTTATCATCCTTCATTCCACATCTTTACCACTACCCCTTTTCAGCAGCATATCATCTTTCAGTTTGGGGGAGTGTTGCTTTCATTCATTTCTTTCTTATGACCATGTTATTCATATTCTTTATCATCCATTGCTATTCTTATTCATTCTCAACACCTCCCTTATTCCATGTTGTTTTACACCAAGCATAGACTTCAATAGATAGTAGCAACCACCTCTATTTGTTTTCTAGCATCGCATGTGGGCATGCTAATTTTTCAGAGAGGGGGAGGAATTGCTACACATGATGGATGTTTTCTATTTTCTTTATCATTTAAGGCATACAATTTCAGTGTAGAAATTGATTTCCATAATATTTTCAAAACTATGAACTCAATTCTTGTGATTTCAGGAAAACACGGAGGTATCATTAAAATACACAAACCTAGATAATTTCAAGTTAAATTGGTTCATAAAATTTCGGAAATCATACACTCTCAACTACAACCATTTTGTTTATATCTCATGATCCGTGCATCAAAACGATCTGATTTTTGGATGATAGAAGCATTAATATATTTCAACAAAATCGGGTTCATAGTTTTTGGGAAAATGGTTAATGAAGGTTGTTGTCACTTATATCATATTTTGCTGCAACTTCATTGTCATGCCTTCATCCAGATTGTTAAAATTGAATATTCATTAAGTGAGGAAGAATTCATTTGTTCTATGAGCCAAGATGAATAATTTTTTTTGCTTGGTTAACACATGGGTTTTGTCTTTGGGTTGCATAAGGACATGCAACATATTCAGTTTTTGTTGCATGAGGACATGTAATATATTTAGTGTCGGGGTGTGTTGGGCCATGAATACGACCACCTTTTTAACATTTATTTCATCCATTTTTACTTTTCTTTATCATGTTATTAATCATGGTTTATCATATAATTCTATTTTATAATGATTTATGCTCTGATGAATATTATTTATTCTCCTTTATTTATAATAAATTGATGATTATGCATGATTTTATCAATGATAGTTTCAATAAATTAGTTGTAACATTATTCACCATTTTTAAGCTCCAAGATAATTTCTAGATTGAAGATTTGATCATTAAATGTGCCAACTCAGAAATTCGTTGGAATAAGAAGTGAGAGTTTTGGGGTTCAAATTTTGAGCAAATTAAGAAGAATTTGGAAAATATGGAACATGGGTTTTGTCCATAACATACCCGATTAACATTGATGAAGAATGGTTTGCCCAAATGTTGCTTGTACTAAGAGAAACGTAGGGTTCTTTGAGCACAATTTTCTCAGGTTTGTTGTTGCGACCGTCCTCCAAATCTCAACTGTAAAGCCAAATTCACCTTGCTCTTGTTGATCAATTGGTTAGAAGCAAACCAATTTTGTAATATAAATCATGTTGTACTTATCTTTATTGTAACTTCTCTCTGATCTCTCTATTTAAATGAAAGCAGAGATCAGAGATGGGGATGGCTAAGAGAATGGAGAATTGAGGATTTAGAATTAGAGATTTAGAATTAAGAAGTCATGATAGGATAGGAGGAAGAAAGGATTGTTTCATACTGTAAGTCTCAAAGCTTCAGCTATTGTAATGATTTCACCATTTAATGATTAATACCTGATTTGGGAGTTATTGTTCATTCTTTTCATCTGAAGTAACCCAGCAACATCCGCTGGCGGCTAAGGGCCCAGCCTATGGTGGAGTACGCTGCTGCTGCTGTATATTATCTTTTTGGTTTATGCATGGTTCTCATTATCAGCTTTATTTGGTAATCTGGTATGTTCTATTATTTTACATCACAGTTCTCTTATATTTGATTTATGTTCAATTGAGTAATATCGTTCTCTAAGATAGGAACGTCGTATTGATTCATCTTAACTTGGTAACACATTGTTGTTCTTTTAATCATTGATATAACGTTGCTGATCATTACAGAATGTATTGTTGTTCAATTACAAAGTGTCTATGTTGTAACACTTATTAATTGGTATTACTGAATTCATCTTAGAGATTATATTTCCTTGCGATTGTTGAATCTAATGACGTTGCTGTTCCATTACAAAATACAGTCGTATTCTTTATAAGTAAGACTGATAATTGGATTACCAGATTAGATTACTATTAAGGTGTGTCATCTGTTAAGTTATTATGAATTTGTATTTGTCTTTCAAGCGTTGTTCCATATTCTATCATTAATCAGTGTTGTTCTATTTACCATGTGCTATTCAATTCATCTTTAAAGATAGGGGATTGCCATTTGATTTCTGTAGAACATGATTGTTGCATTTATTCTTGTAGACTAAGGTGTTGTTGCTTATTGAATTTAGTTGTTGTTACATTTCCTAGCTATTCTTCCATTTCTTGTTATTTGTATTACCTTTGCTTTGGTGTGCAGTAGGGCTGTCAATTGTAGAAAACATTGGTTATTGCTTCCTTGTTCTCAGATTGATTGTCTTGTTCTAGTTTGATTTCAATTGCATCAATATCTAGAGGAATGAGTTATTGCTACTGTATCCTTGATTGATGGTTGTTTGAGTGAATGATTTAATTACAGAGCATTTGAGTTTCTTAATGCTCTAATTAGATTTTGTTTTAAGCATTCATTTAATTTTTCATTTTAAGCACTATACTGAAAACATTACTCTTGAGTAAATAGCCGCCTCAGACTGAGTACACTCTTGAAATAAAAAGTCATCCCTGGGTTGACAATTAATGTGAAGGTAATTAGGAGTTAAAAAGACACCTTTTTATCACTTGAAAATAAGAGCCACACATTCAGTGTACCTCTCAGGTGACCTCCTTTGCCTGCATTCAGATGTGGGTGCTCCCACATTCTCCCATGCATCATGCAATAACCTGTAAGCCTTTCTGGTGCACTTTCTTCCATCTCATGAAGACTCTGTTTGACTGGATGTCTCCACTCTCAAATCCTCTTCATGTGGCTGATCCACATCAATATGAGGCTCCTCAACAGTAGGAGCTAAAATCGCCTCAAGCACATGTAGATCAAGATCCCTCTCAAGGGAAACTTAGATGGCCTTTCCCTCATCAAATCTAACATCCCTCTGAATCGTTGTCATATTGTTGGTTGGGAAGTATACTCGATAGTTATGAGGTGTATCAATGTACCCCATAAGTATATCCATCTCTGTTGTAAGTACAAACATTTTCCGTGCATCTTTGGCACATGGAAATATACCGATAACCCAAAAATATTGAAGTGACTAACATCTAGTCTCTTATCGAAATAAGCTTCCTTTGGTGTCCTCATTCCCAAGAATTTGATGTGTGCTATGGTTTCACAAATAAAATAATTTTTTGCATGCCTTAGCCCACAAGTGTAGTGGTAGGCCATGATTGTGCAACATCGTCGCTGCTACCCCTACAATTCTTTTGTTCTTCCTCTTGGCCACCCATTCTGCTATGGATTATGTGGTGCGACAACTCTCGTTTAATTCCTTCTGCTACACAAAAGTTATTAAACTCATTTGAGACATAATCACCACGATTATCACTCTTTCTCAACCAATGCTTAAATTCACTAAACTTTGTGAAATTTTGATCCTTATTTTCCATGAAAAATATCCATTATTTATGAGAAATATCGTCAACAAGTATAACATTATACCTGTGTTTGGCCATCGATGTTGTCAAGACTGGTTAATAGACAATTGAATGGACTCACTCTAGAATCACCTCTTCTCTACTATCTCTGTTGTGAAAGGAAGCCTTGGTGTATTTTCCCAAAGTACACCCATTTCATGTATCAACTTTGTGATGCATACCTTTGGGAAGACCAATAAATATCTGCTCCATGATTCTCAAGTCCCCATAATGCAAGTGACCTAATCACCTGTGCCACAACTTGCTAATGTCTTGACTTTACACTTGCTTTACTTTCATGCTCAAAGAAGAACAATCCTCTACCTCCAACTTAGAGAGATTCTTAACTCGAATCTATATCTTATTTACTTGACCCGTGGCTATGTGTCAAAGGAATGCCTTTTCTTTCAAGAAAGTCACATGATAGCCTCTATCCTCAAGTATGGTGACTGATACTATGTTTTTCTTCAACCCTGGCACATACATAACATATCTGAAGGTGATAGGAGCATGATGCTCCATATGAAAAGTAACTCTGCTCCATCCAATAGAATTACACCTTCCATCATCACCCATCTCGATATGCATCTGGAGATCTTTCTCCTTCAGGTCGCTGAATAACTCCTTGTCATTGTTAATATGGAATGAATCTCCATTGTAAAGGTACCATAAACTACCCATAATTGATGACATCATGCATGCAATGAGAGTAAAGTCCAATTTGAATTGAGAGGTCAAAGCCTCACACACCGCTCCTCTTGACATATTCTTCTTGGACTTCTTGAGCAGACAATTTGTAGAAAAGTGGCCCAACTTGTGACAATGAAAGAATTTAAATTTCATAAATTATTTCTTCTTACCTCCATGGAAACAATTTTATTTGGAATGGGAAGCCTTCCCTTTCACCTTCCTTGCCTTACCTACTAAGGCACAATTTTCCTCATCATCAGTCTTTGATGAGGAACCATCTTTGGTGTTCCTTTTGATCTCCTCCTTCATAAAATATGACCACATTCGTTCCCAATGTGACAACTTCTTCCTCCCATTAAGAGATCCTTGATAACTATCCCAACTCTTGGGGGATCCTAGAAGAGCTAGGCTCACCATATCTTCCTAGAGAACAAATCTTACAACACTTCTAAGATCATCATGAAAGTGATTGAACTTGGTCAAGTATTTTGGAATGGTCTTGCCTTTCTCCATCTTGATTACTTGAAGTTTGTCTTTCGTTGAAAACTTCCTATGGTAATCATTGTACTCGAATAGGTCTATCAATGTTTTCCACATAGCATACAAAGTTTCCTTCCCATGGAGACTCGAGATGATGTGGTCTTGAACTCCCTCAAGGATTATCCACCTCAACTTCACCACACAGTTCTTCCATTTGACTAGATTATGTGCATCTAATGTTGTTGGCTTAGGAATATCTTGCTCAATGAATTCCTTGAGGCCATTATCCTCCAGCACAGCCTCCATCCTATCCTTCTAGGCTATATAATTCGAGCTTCCTTCCAAGGCATACTCTAGCTTCAAACTATAGAAGGCCATTTTTCGATCGTGAAGAATGTATTGCAAATTCGAATTTCACCTATAACCCAAAAATGAAAACTTCAAAATCTCATCTAGAATATTTTCTTCATCTCCGATACCATGTAGATACTATTGTATATCCACATTTCATGTACAATACTAAAACATCAAACAAGAATATATTCTACTCTTTAAACAACAAAAATCAATGATCAATGAAAACAATAATCGACTGGAGGAAGATAACCAAAGGCACATAACAAAATTATTTCTTTGGGGAAATCCACTGCTCAAAAACCCCACTATCTATGGTATTAATTACAAATCTTAGTGATAATACAGATATTGTTCTCACAAGGACAATTCCTACACAAGTATGATCATCTCTCTGCCTCAAAAGCGCACACTGACCAACACTTGGCCAATTTTTGCTACCTGCTGAGCCCCTTTTTCCTTGTGCAATTCCTGAGAGGAATAGCTCATATTTAATTTGGAATTCCTTCTTCCATAACTATGCAATCCGAATCTAGGTCCTCTTCTAATTAAATGCATGATCTATACAACTTGGATCATTCTACAACTAATCGTACACTATGCTTGCACTCTAGTCTCAACTTCGTCTTTCTATGAACTGACATGCAACAATTTCTCATTACGAAATCTTTATTTAGCATGAGTAGCATTGAGGATGCACATTTTCACCAACTCATTACTAGACCTCTACTAGTTCCACAAACATTTAGAATTGGTTTAACTATATATAACTCAGTCAAACCAAGTTATCGAATTACAACTCAAATAAACTCATCGTGGATGCCTAAAATTTAGGGAGAACGTATAAATGACTATAAAAGAACTTCCAACTCAAAATTCCTAAGCTAATTAAGTTAATTAAATTTAATTAGCTATTTACAAATTTCTATGAGAATAAAATTCTTTAATTCAAATCTTAATTCAATGGCAAATTAAAATGGAATTTCTTGTTGCCATTTCTCAACAAAGCTAAGGAGATATTCAAATTTGAGTTGGACACCAAAGGCTTTAATCCATAGGATCCCCATGGAATTTTGAAGAACCATTGTGTGAAGGTGTACTATCAATGGATTCACGGGACATTTCATTGGCACAACGAGGAAGCTTTGAGGTACTGTTACAATGCCTACAAATGCCATGAGCCAGTCAATATACAACAACTTAGAAGGCTGCTCACTAGGAAGCAATAATGCAAGAAGAAACAACAACAACAATAATAAGCAGAAACCTAGTGCAGAGAAAGGGAAAGAGGAAGATTTTTGAGGATCTAGAGGTAGTGAAAGGCTGCAAGATAAAGGTAGATCCTCTCTTGGGGAAAGGAACTTTGGCAGCAGAAGCATAGAGAGAGCAACATATACAGAAAGGAGAGAAAAGGAAGAGAGAAAAGGAAAGGTTGTAGGAAGTATAACTAAATTTATAGTAGATGGATAAGAATTTGAAGGAAGAGCAAGAGCTGAGGAGGAGAAAAGGATAATAGAAGCATAAACAAGAGGAATAAGGAAGGAAACACATGATGAGAGAGAAAAAAATGCCCATACTTCTTGAGGAGTCAGAATAGCCGAAAGCTAAAGAAGAGGATGAACAAATGCAATATCGGTAACTTGCTCAGTATATTGAGCAACTGATTTAAGTAAAAAACATGGAGTTGGAACAAGAGCCACAAAATGAAGAAATTGACCTTATGCAAACTGTGTGAGAGGTCATCTCTCAGTCTTCACCACCTCCAGTGTAAGAACTAGTCCTGAGCGAGCAAGGAGAGGTTGTTATCCTTAATGATGACCTAGTCATGGATGTCTACAACCTATCATTTGATGGGTCGCAGAAGAATGTTGTACATGCAAGGAGTAAGCACCTTCTAGATGATAACGCATCATTTTCATTCATGAAGGAAAGGGTGATTATGTTAGATCCCTATAATACTAGTGATTCCGCAATTACTATTGTCATTGTAGGCCTTATTTTTATTGTTGTGTTCCTATTGTCCCTAGATTATTGTGCCCCATAGAAGCCCACTATTTTTGTTTTTGTGCCCTTATATATATATATTTTTTTATGTCGGCTTTGATTATATTGTGACCCCTTAGGCTCCCATATATACAAAAGAGGTTTCATCATTTGTAGCATCCAAGAATTGTTCACTTTTGTAATGTAAATGAGGTTTCCCCCTCAAAGAGGCTGATTTTGAAGTTGTTGACCTATATTTTCTTCTATTTTGTGAGCTAGTTGCATAAAATTTGGTATCAGAGTTTTGGATTAAAGTGTTTTGATGCCCCACACAAGCCATTGTGGAATTTTTGCTATAAATTTATTTCTATGACATTTTAGAAGATGGAATTAAAACCCATTTGAGG
This sequence comes from Pinus taeda, assembly GCA_000404065.3. Lineage (NCBI taxonomy): Eukaryota > Viridiplantae > Streptophyta > Pinopsida > Pinales > Pinaceae > Pinus > Pinus taeda. Next base: position 88,253 of record APFE030158498.1, read on the forward strand.
CAAATTATCAATGAAGGTTGGGTCTGTATTTCAAATATTTTCTCACTATATTTATGGAGATATGATCCAAGGAAGTTAGGGTTTTTGCAAGCTCCTGAATTACATCCAAAATAAGTGACCTTTGGAAACTCGTTATAGCATGAGGACAGCCTGCATTTTTTTGTCTACTGCTTTCATGTCTGAAGGTCGAAACAATGACATGTGGAAGGTCGTACAAGTTAGCTCTGCTAAAGTAGTCTATAGTCAGTTCATCGTAGGATATTTGGCATAACTCTTCCTTGAAGAATCCAATATTGATCAGACTGGTGGGGTTAGAAAGAGGACGCAAAGATCTACAATAGAAATCAATGTTAGACCTTCAAGATCTTAAACTGCAAAGGTAATATAGATTCAATATTGAGCTCCTACAAAGTGAAAAAAGGTGTGTACTTTTTAAAAATATTTTGCATAAGTTTGGTTCCAAAAATTAGTTTGAAGTGATTCAAAGGGCTTAGTGAGGCACAATTATCATTAATTGATGCCCCAAAGGAGGAAAATGGAAACACCTAGTAAGCAACCAAAAATCTCTACCACTCATGAAGAAGATGAAGAAATGAAACATGATATATCAAAATTACAAGATCAGGTGCAACAATTTTCACTCTCACAAAAAGTAACAAAAGCTATAAGATGGATGGTTGAAAGAAAAGCATGGAATCTAATATGAATGGAGTGAAAGCTAATATGGATAGAATATAAGCTAGTATGAATGGTGTGGAAGCTAAGATTGATGGTTTGGAAGCTAAGATGGATGGCATGGAAACTAAGATGGATGGTAGAACAAAAACTTAAAGACAACATGGAAGATTTGAAGATAGATTTGACAAAGTTGCTACAAGAAATGCTTACTAATGGTGAAAGGGTATTAAAGGAAACTCATGATGAGAACAAAAGAAATGGTAATCATGATTTCATAGACTCTAAAGTTAGATTGAAGACCCACCATGTTCCAAATATATATATGAGGAAGTTTGATGGCAAGGATCTCGTAACATCAATACTACAGATGGAGCAATATTTCGATATCCGTAATGTCAAAAACACACAAAAGCTATGCATTGCAACTTTATATTTGTAGCAAAATCAGTTTTTGTGGTATCAGTGGCTTTTCTCTCGTAAACATGTCACTTGGGAAATTTTTACGGATGAAATGATATCACATTATGAGGATACAGAAAGAAACACTTTTTTTAGGCAGTTAGTAAATCTCAAACAAAAGGGTTCAATGATGGAGTGAATTGAGGACTTCGAAAAATTGAATATAAGGGTAAAAGATATTTGAGAGGAGCATATGATTGGTGTGTTCATAGGGACTTTAGAGGATAACATCCAACATGAGGTTCACCTTTGGGAACTTGATTCATTAGAGAAGGCATTCATGTTAGCAAGAAAAATGGAAAGAAAAATTATAGAAACAAGGAAGCCTACCACTCACAACTATAAATATTGAAGCCTTGTTGCCCCTAGCCTTCCACAACATATAAGGTTGACGCCATAACAATTGGAAGAAAAAGTAGCAAAAGGGCTTTGTTATAGTTATGATAACAAATACAATAAAGGTCATAAGTGTGCTGAGAAGAAATTATTTTACATAGATTGTGAAGAGGAGGAAGAAAACAAACAAGAAACATCAAAAGAATAGGATATACACCGAGAACAAACCTAGAGAAAGAATAAATGAATATGAACATATATTGTAATGCATTGGTCGGAATTACCACTCCACAAACTATCCATATGGAAGGACATATCAAGATGAAAAAGGTAATACTATTGATTGATTCAGGCAGTACCCATAATGTTATTCATTCTAAGATAGTGAAGGAATTGAATTACTTCCTATATCCAACACGAGAGTTTTAAATGATGGTTGCAAGTGGATGACTGATAATTTTCTCTGCAAAGTGCCATAATATCAAGCTATCCATGGGATAATAAGAATTGAATAGCCCAATGATTTTTATTCCAATGGGTGGTGTTGATGTTGTACTAAGAGTCCAATGGATACAATCTTTGGGTACAATAGCTTTTAATTTTCAAGAAAATTTCTTGAATTTTTTTTCAGAAGGAAAGGAAGTTGAATTAAGAGGTATCATAGGGAAACTAGGAAAGATAATCATCTCTAATGGAATGAAAAAACTTCTAAAGAAGGAATAATGAGCCATAATTTCACAATTATTTTTGCTAGAGGTTCGCACATTGAAATCATCTATTTCTCTAGATATCCAGAAAGTCTTGGAAAATCATTTCAAGCTATTTGAGACTCCCAAAGTCCTCCCACCTATTCGTGATCATGATCCTGCTATTCATTTTATTCTAGGAAGTGTTCCTCCAAACATTAGGACTTACATATATCCGTAATTGAATGTATGATCGTAGAAATGTTAGAGGCTAGTATAATTCAACCTAGTCAAAGTTCATTCTCTGCTCCAGTAGTATTGGTGCACAAGAAGGATGGATCATGCAGCATGTGTCTGTATTACAGCGATATCAACCAGCTCACTATTAAAGTTAAATTTTCCATTCCTATAATTGATGAATTATTGGATGAATTGCATGGATATATTTACTTCACCAAGTTGGATATTTGTTTAGGATATCATCAAATCACAATGAAGACTGAAGACATTGTGAAAAAAACATTTAGAACTCATGAGGGCCATTATGAATTTTTGGTCATGCCCTTTGGCCTTACCAATGCGCTTTCTAAATTTCAAGGTTTGATGAATTCCATTTTCAAAGGCTTCCTTAGAAAATTTGTGTTAGTAATTTTTGATGATATACTAATCTACAAGAAGTCTTGGAAGGATCATGTTCAAAATGTTCATAGGGTGGTCAAACTATTGGAGGAGAAACAATTATATGAAAAAATATCCAAATGTTTCTTTTAAGTACAAGAGGTGGAATATATGGGTCATATTGTATCTCATGAAGCTGTTAAGGTAGACCCTAGCAAAATTGAAGCCATTAAGGAATGGAATATCCCCACATCCATAAAGCATTTGCGAGGATTTCTTAGGTTGTAAAGGTATTATCGCTTGTTTGTTAAAAATTATGGGAGAATAGCAGCACTCTAACAACATTATTGAAGAAATATGTATTTTCATGGACTTTAGAAGCAACAAAAGCCTTTGAACATCCTAAGGAGGAAATGTGCCAATCACCGATCTTAGCTATGCCGGAATTCAAAAAAACATTTATTGTGGAATGTGATGCCTCAAGAAATGGAATTGGTTCTATTTAATGCAACATGAAAGACCCATTTATTACAGATCCATTTGGGCGCATCACTCCCATCATCCAAATCAATGTTTTAGGGCTCACCAAACCCTAATCTCAGTTGCTATGTGCCCCAAAAAAGTCAACCCTTTGAATGCCTCCTTCCTAGATAGTTTATGGCCTGAAGACATATTGAAATGACCTTTAGAGGGACCAACATAGTTAGGCCCATGCAAGGGTACACTGCAGAGCAGTTAAGTCCATGCTAGGGTGCTCTGCAAAGCACTTAAGTCCTCTTTGACTTGTGTTGGGCAAGTTTGAGCAAAATTCACATAGGGTTTGGGAAATATTCTTCTCTTTTGGATCCTTCTAGAATATTTCCACACTTATCATCTCCTATGAGCTCGAAAATGGATGAGGAATGAGCTAAGATACCTCCTATCCTCTCATCCATTCCTCCATGGAACTAATTCTATGTATGGAAGGCCATTCAATACCCTCATTGATGAGAAAACATCCTCCATCTTCCTATAAATTGACCACTCATCTAAGTGATCAGGGGATGGACTTTGATGATTGTAAGGAGATAATTTTAGTTTCAGAACTGAGACTATCACAAGTGTCGTTATGTCACTAGATTGCCATGCTTATGATGTGATGTGGATGGAACCAAAGCTGGAGGAGTGACTTTGTATCAGGCTTCATGGTTGTAATTATTCCTTCTATTCAATAAATTATTTGCACCTTTTTCCATATGCTTATCTTGATATGTGATTCTTATATGTGTGAATGTATCTTATTCCATTTACTTGTACTCAATAGATCTTTTTCTTTGATTGGTTCTTTGTCTTCCGTTCATTTTTACAGTTACTTCTCAAGTGCATTAAGTATGGGAAGGAGTGACAAGATCGATACAAAGGAGGAAAGAGGAAAGTGACAGTGTAATTAGGTCCTCCCTTTTTCTTTGTCTTATCTATTGTTTATAGGAAATGGTTAAAGTGTTTTAAATTGTTGTTCTAGATATAGCTACTATCTAGGGAATTAGTATTTATCTATAGATACCAAATTCTTCATAACAAATTAGCGACTCTGTTGGGGAATGCTCCTCGTTCCAAGTAGTTTATCACATCCTAGGACACGATAGTATACTTTGCTTCCTTTCATTGATTGTATTTCAACCTTGTTGAAGTGAATTTTTGTCAAAGACTATGTTTACTTGCCTCTTGAAATGGCTTACTGTCACCAGTGCAGGCCTGTGAGGGACACAGTGAGCCGCATAACACCCTTGGCTTAGGGACAATGCTCTAAAGTGTATTGTCTCCCATTCAGGGCTATGCTGATCCTCCTTGGGTCAGTTTTCCACCTTTGGATAGGGCTTTTTACCAAATTTGTTCTGTTTGATTGCTTGATAAATGATCAATGAATGTCACGTCTTTGAAATAAACATTGTATCTCCTTTGCTAGCCCTACTTTGACTTGATTGATTAATGTTTCCTAAATGATTTCCTTTTCAGTATTGATTCATCATCAAAGTTAGATTATAATTGATTAATGTTTGTTCGAAAGAAAGTGTCGTAAAAGTCTTCTTGTCCTTCGAAACAAAACTCTCGTAAAGTCTTCGTTCTTGTTAAAGATTGATTGATTGTATGTGCATTAGTTCCTTTTTCTTCATCATAACATTAAGGAAATCGAAAAGAAAAACTTGCATCATGCATTGAAAAATTTTGTGTGTGCTCATAGCAATAGTTTAGGAAAAGTGCATTAGATTGTGCTCTTTGCTCTTTGATTGAAAGAAATCTGATTGCTCTATCCCTATTAGCTAAGATTTTCATTGTTAAATTAAATGGAAATAATTCTTATCATAGTAGTTGCATTCTAGGAATTGAGAATACATTACATGGTGAACCTTGAATGCAAAATTCCTAAGCAAGATCAACTTAAAATTAACATCAATTTACCTAATGGAGCATTGTCATCTAATGCAAAACATTTTGAGTTTCTAGGCTAGAGACGTGTTTTGACATCGTAAAACATAGCAGTTGTCACTAACTTCTATGAAATATATCCCTAGTGTGATATCCTATTCCATGTACGTGAGTATATCATAGCTTGTCCACATACCTTTGGGTATATAGGGCAGTGTTACAGTACGTAAAGTATATGGGAATGCTCTCATTGTGTGGTTTTGTATTAGACAACACTAATATCGATTGGGCCTCCATGTACCTTCGAGTATATATGGGAGGACAACACTAGGTTTCTATCCATCCTTAGGTGATTGAGTCGGCCGCTTGGTACATTGTGATACACTGAACACAACATTTAGGTAGTTTTCCTGCCCGTACTTCTTGGTTCGCCAACAGGTATTCTGTAGTTCACAACTACTTGGTAAAACCTTTTCCTAGCTTACCCCTTTTATGTTTATTTCTTTTTGTAATAAAATAAATTAGAAATCTTGGAGGAAAATCAACCCTTACCCCATCATTTTTGGAGAGTAGCGAGTAAACCACCTTTACTACCCGAAGCTACACGTTTTCGGTCAAAGTGGTCTCATTTGACTGGATCTAGTACTTCACAAGCATCTAGTTCTTCATCTAAATTACCAGAAACACCTATACCAGTAAGTAGTGTGACCCCAATTGCTCCTACGGTTACTAGTACATATGTTACTGAAGTGGAATCCCCACAATTACCTAAGGAAACTAGAGCTTAATCTAGTGAAATGGTAACCCAAGTTGTTCAACAACAAGTTGATTCTCAATCCGAATTTAATGAACAAGAAATTACTTCCAAACCTAAATATGTTCAAGTAGAACTGGATTGTGAACCGTTCACTATTCAATCAGAAGTTACTTCTCAACCAAAAGTTCTTCACGAAGCCCAAGCTGAACTTGTGCTTTTGCTAGAACATTTGGATCTTGAGGGGGAACAATTAGAAGTTGTTACCTTCAGAAGAAGATCGACCAATAGAGCCTCAAACATCTATAACTATCGATACCTCCTATTTACCTCAGTAACAAACATAAATATTTTATGGACCAAATGGTGAAATTCTTCCACCTAGTTTGATTTCAATAAAAGAGGAATGTGAGGTAGAATCACCCAGAACTCCATTACGTTTTGTAACCAGACTTTATCTGTATCCTCATAATCCTCATTTAATTGCTCCTTTTGATCTTCATTACTTTTGGACAATTGTTGATTCGTTAGGAAACTTATTTGGACATTTGACTATGGCAGAGTAAACATCCTAGACCATGCCATCTATTATGGCTATGATAAAATTTTCTATCGCAACCACTTTGATGTTTACTACCACACCTGAGTCACGCTTGTATGGTGTTCCATCCATCCCATTGGGTTACCAATATTTATCAAGAACCCACTCAAGTTTTTCTTCTAGCCCTTGGTCTTCACCAATGTCCTCTATTGGAATTTTATCTTGTTCCTCATTTACAGCTACCGAACAACTAGACCCATCAATTTCATATCAAGATGGTTCATCTGGTTACCATCCTTCGTATCCGCTTAACATTGGACTACCCCCATATGGATAACAATATGCATATTCTCCTTATCCTCCATATTCAGGGGGGAACCATATGTTGGTATGGTGTCATCTTTAGGTCATCCTAGAATGGTTGTTTGTCAGTGGCAACCAACCATGCCCATTCAACCTAGGCTTCTGTATCCATCACAAACTATGAAATCGGTCTCATCCATACCTACAACACCTGTTGTTACAACTGCGTCATAGTCACAAGCTCATATTGTTATATCACAATGTGTGTAAGTTGGCCATTAAACCTTAGACCCCCAAGTTTCAGGTATATAGATCTAGCCTTCTTAGGAGTTTTTTCAACAACCACTTATGTCTGGAGTCCAACAACTTCAGGAAATTTTACCTTTTACTGGAATGACATATTCTTACACTGGTTTAGTGTATTCACAACCTGGTCAACCTTACATTGGTGGGCAACAACAACCATTAAATCAACAACTATTGTACCAACAACAATAAGAGTTGCTTCAACAAGCTTGGCAGCTCCAATATCAACAACAACAATTCCATCCATACCAACCTCGGCATGGACTTGAACGACAAGCTCAAGTTGGGTTTGGTCAACAACAAGTTTATCCAGGCCCTATTCAAAAAGCCTATGCTGGGTTTTTGGACAACAAAAAATGTACCTTGGTGCACAACAATAACAACGTTATACTTGATTTTCTCAACAAAATTGCCGATATCAAGGTTACCAGCAGCAGATGCCCTATGTTGGTATGCAAAGGCCCATTGCCCAGGAAATTCCATGTTACCCTGGATATGCTCAACCTGATCTCAATAGATAGTTTCCTTTAATTGTGACACTTGAGTTACTAGATCTAAACCAGCTCACTAATGACCCAATTCTTTACACACCTTGGTGGCTGGTGATTCCTCATAAGTTACTTTCCGATATTTTGAAATTAAATGGGAATCCTAGAGAAGAGCCATCCAACCATGTCATGACTTTTCATTTATGGTGTTCATCAAAATCCTTGAATGATGATTTTGTTAGACTTCGTCTTTTCCAGAGAATTCTTACTCTTTTGGTTGTGAAATGGTACATCATGTTGCCCTAGATTTTTTTAATAACTTCACTGCTTTAGCTACCACATTTTTAACCCACTTCTAGTTACCAATACGATATAAGACTGGAATGGAACTATTAACCAACTTTAAACAGACTATTACTACTCAAATCCCTGATGATATTCATGAGTGGCGTCATCATCGCCACACGGTTAAAACTTTTATTCCTGATCAGTGTCTCGCTGAGTGGTCTATAAAATCCTTACTGCCATCTATCACTTAGGATGTGGCGAAAGGTGGAGTTGTCATAGAAGAGCAAGTAATTTCTTGTGCCCAATATTTAGACTTTATTTATACATAGTCTGGCACACTTTACGATAATATCCCGAATGCACCCTGACCAACTTTCACTGTTCCTCCTCCACCATCGAGTAAGGAATCTCATGCCGATGACAGTGTGATTGGTTCTTCGAGCACACAAATGACAGGTAGACCATCTGGTCAAACACTTTCCATTACCATCAAACTACAAATGCACCTGATAACACTCTTACTTCTAAAGTAAATGTCGTGTCATCTAACAAAGGCAAGAATTAAAAGGAACTAGGAGGTAGGGAAAAGGAGAAAAAAAAAAAGAAACAAAATAACTCCCCTTAAGAGAAATCATCTGATTCCTTTTCTTCAGCAAGGAAACCTCATTACCTGTGTTTGATTTGCAATGATGAGCATTTTATGTGAGATTGTTTGCACCACTCCAAAGTCTCAAAGCTTTTGAAGACTTCTAATGCATCTATGGTATTGACTAATCCTTTTCCAAAACTGGAGACAAATATGGTTGCTACGGACCAAGCTTCCACTTCCCAAGTGCTTATTCTATCTGCCTCTAAGCAAAAAGATGGTGTTTTGGTGTCAACACGAAGTAAAGATTACGGAAATCAACTGTCATCATCCAATAACTACGCTGATCGACCTAACCCTTCGACTACTACTTCGAATGATCATATTCCACCGCCTATTTCATGAGAGTTAACAATAAAACCACCTAAGGGAGTTGTACACAAATCGACATTTAGCCCTCGATCTTAAGCTACACAGAATTATAATATAGTAGAAGATTTGGCTCAATCACCCTCTACTATGTCTAAACTTGAGGTACTTTAGAATTATCCCTCCCAAAAGCAGGCTTTGTTCTCAGTAATTGGTGGAATCAATCCAACTGATTCCAATCTTATGGTTTTCAACCATGCGAGTTATACACCACAATTACCAGCACAATTAGCATTTCTGATTCAAGTAAACATTCTCAATAAACTTGTTCATTGAAGTATTATTGATAAGGGGGCATATACATGTATAATGTCAATGAGCTATTGGAAAATAGTTGGTTCACCGCCTTTGTCATGTTCACCAACAACATTAAAAGCCTTGCACGGTCGCACATATACGCCTTGCGGAATATTGAGTAATATGCAAATTCAACTAGGGGGCAAAAAGGTAATGGCTGAAGTTGAGGTAGCTAACAGACTGCTTAACTAGAATATTTTGCTAGGAATACCGTGGGTTTATGCCATGGCTACTGTGGTTTCAACATACTTTCATATGATTGCATTTCCTCATAAAGGTGGAATCACGGTTATCAACCAACTCGCCTTCTTCGCTTCTAATTAGTAGGTTACGGGGAGCATTCTATTGGTACACGGACCCTCGCTATCTCTCCAAAAAAATGTCGTAGGTCTCTTCAAAGTTGCTTCCCTAATGGGTACCTTTTCATTACCACCACCATCAAATTTGGCAGAAGTGGAAAAAGTGGAGACTTGCAACATGATATCTTCCATTTCATCTAACTTAGGGAAGATTACCAATAGTTTTGAAGTTGATAGTAATTCTAAAATCATGCTGCTAAGCCCTATTCAGCTAGCATAGCAATCAATATTTTTGGCTTGCGCGACAAACCTAAATCCATTTTCATCAATTGTATGGGTAGATCGTTCATTAGAATTTGGTACATTTTTCAATACTTTTTCACGTATATTTTTTACTGATGAAGGAAACATCCAATCAATGATGATGGAAGGAGAACCATGGGAGGATTATCATCATCACTCCAATCTTCCATATCACATCGAATATTATTCTCATGAACTTAATCACCCTTCATTTGTCAATTTCCTTTTGAATTCAGTTTTCATAGATACAGTAGATTTCGAGCGAAAGCTATCAAATATTGAAGAGAAAATTTCTATCAATATTTAAACTAAACATAATGTTGTATAAAACATTCATGTTGGCAAATATTGTTATCCATCAAAACTTGATATTTACCATGCTCTATTTCTTGAATTTCGAGATATATTTGCATGGTCATATGAGGACATGCCAAGAATTGACTCTAGTATAGTTGAACATGAAATCAAAATGTATCCTAATGTCAAACTAGTATGATAGCGCCTCTAACCTATTCATCCAAATAAGGCTATTTCCATTAAGGTAGAAGTTGAAAAACTTTTGCATGTCGGTTTCATTTACACTATTCCTCTTACTGTCTAGGTTTCCAATATTGTTTGTGTCATGAAGAAGCAAGGGAAAATACAAGTATGAGTTGATTATAGGGATGTAAATCAGGATTGTTCAAAAGACAATTATCCCATTCCCCTTATCGACCAAATTATTGATGAATGTGTCGATTGCAAAATCTTCTCATTTATGGATGGATTTTCCGGCTACAATCAAATCAATATCCACCTAGAGGACCAATCAAAAACTAATTTTATTTGTCAATGGGGCTCATTCACCTATCAAAAACTCCCATTTGGTTTGAAGAACATAGGGGCCACATTTCAGAGGACAATGAATTATGCCTTCCATGACATCAAACATATTTTTTAGCCTTACCTTGACGATTTAACTGTTCATTCATGAAAGCGGACTAAACACCCGTAGCATCTGAGAACTATATTTTTATGATGCCGACACTATAAAATATGACTCAATCCACACAAATGTGTGTTTTCTATTGGTTTTGTTAATTTTATTGATTTTGTACTTTCTAAGGATGGAATTTAACTCGATCCATTTAAGGTTCACGAAATCCTTGATTTTCCTCGACCTTCTAATCTACTACAATTACGGAGACTCCAAGGGAAGGCTAGCTTTTTGAGGAGGTTCATTCCCAATTACACTAAAATGGATGTAGGATTTACTTGTTTAATGAAAGGGGATACCCTTCTATTGGGATCAGGTTGTGCAAGCTTCCTCTGATGCTCTTAAAGGTACCTTCATTAGAGCCTCATTAATGTATTCCTCGAATGACCAAAACAACTACTTCCTATATCTCACCACTGTAGATACAACCATTGGAATGGTTTTAATCCAAGAGGAAGATGGGATTGAACATTCGATATACTATCTAAGCCACAATCTCAATGATACAAAAATTAAGTACTCTTACATCGAAAAATTAGCTTTGGCAGTTGTTCAAGCAGTATGGAGAGTTCATAAATATATCCTGCTCCGAAAGACCATTGTCATTTTGGATTACAACCCTCTGACATATATTTTGTCACATCAATTGCTGCGAGGAAAATATTCAAAATGGATCGTCATTTTGTAGGAGCTTGATATGGAATTTATCAAGTCCAAATCAAATAAATCTCTAGTCTTTGCTGAGCTACTTTGCGACCTTCCCTCAACTTCTATCAATTCAACATCAGAAACATCAATTTTGGATGAGTCTTTATTCTTGATTTCCTCATCTAATGTGTGGTATGGAGATATACTAATTTATCTCCAGAACCAAACTTTTTGAGCAAATACCTCTCACTCAAAATAGAGATGTATTTGACACCAAGGCAAAGATTATCTGATCATTGGTGACACTATTTACCGTCGTGGTATCGATACAATTTTACGAAGGTGCCTCACCCATGAGGAAATCGAGAAAGTTTTGAATGATTTCCATTCAAGTTCTTGTGGTGGACACTTATTTGGTTATGTGATTGGAGAGGGAATTCTCCATGTTGGTTACTTTTGGCCTAGTATATTTGAAGATTGCATAATTTTCGTAAGAATCTGTCACACGTGCCAGATCTATGACCATAAAACAAGATTACCACCTGCACCATTTCATCTTTTCATCACTTTTGGACTAGTCACCAAATAGAGCATTGACTTCATGACATGTAACCCCACCTCAGCCGGGGGTATGGGTACATTATAGTCGTCGTTGACTATTTTACCAAATGGGTCGAGGCAATGCCAATATTAAACAATAGTGGCGAAAGGGTTGCTCTTTTCTTTTTCAACCACGTGGTTGCCCAGTTCGGTGTACTACAGGCCATAGTTACAGTTCGTGGGTCACATTTTCATAATCACATGATGAGTGACTTAATTGCCAAGTCAGGAATTTCACATGATAGTTCTACTGTATATTATCGACAAGTGAATGGATAACTTGAGGCCATCAACGAAGTCCTAAAATGAATGCTTCAAAGAATGATTGGGGTTCATAGATGAGACTGGAATTTAGTCTTGTACTATGCCTTGTGGGCATATTTAACCTTGGTGAGAAATGCAACTAGATTCACATCCTTTCAATTGGTGTATGGTCTGGAGGCAATCTTGATGATACAATGTGAAATTTCATCTCTCAAGCCCATGATGGAACTGTTACCTGATACTTCTGAAGAAGAAGCGCATTTCTCGTAACTTATCCATCTAGATGAAACCCATCATGAATCCACATTGGCTAATGAAGAGCACAAGAAACGAATCAAGGTGCAATAAGATAGAAATGTCAAGCCTCGTGTTTTTCAGAAGGAGACCTGGTCTTGCTTTATGATCAGGAAGCTAATAAAATTGGGGAAGTGAAATTTGAACTTCTTTGGATGGGTCCTTATATTGCCAAGCATGTTTTGGGAAAAGGAGCTTACAAGTTGGTAGACTATGATGGAATTCCATTGTCATACCCCCGAAATGGATTGTACCACAAACGCTACTATGCTTAAGTGAGTGTAGTAAAAAACACTGTATATACACTTTAATTGCATGTTGTATGTCAATGTGTCTTTTAGAGTTTTTATGTAGTTAAGTAATCTACTTTGAATTTTGTTGCAGATGTCAAAACCTTTGGAACCATTTGTTTGTTACGTCGATGGTGCTAGTCGTAGTATGTAGAAGCTATCTTCTACAGCATGGGCCATTTTCACTCCAAGTGGCGAGTTAGTGAATTTTCAAGGGATCTGGATCGATCAATCAGTGAATAATATTGCTGAGTATAGCTCATTGATCGGACTTCTCTCTAATTCCATTTCACTTGGCATCCACCGAATGACCATTAGGCTAGACTTGCAACTCGTTGTACCACAACTAAAAAATATTTATACTGTTTGAAATCCAACAATTCTTCATATGTTCATTAGAGTTCATATTTTGGAAAGGCATTTTGAGTACATTCAATATCAACATATTTCTAGAAGCTTTAACACATTAATCCACTCATTAGAAAAATATGTGTTAAATCAACAATTATGACACATGTAAAAGTAAAATTTCTAATTCACATCATTAGTTGAATAGAATTGCATATGGTCATACATATGAAAACTCTAAATGTGAAAATAGATAGATGTTTTAAAAGTTTTTATGAAATTTGTGTTCAAGACACGTTTGGTCATCTGACCTAAAAACTAAAAATGCATGCAAAAAAACATCCTAAGTAGACCTAGTGATGCTCATGATAACAGGTCACAGCTTGAGATATCATGCGCAAGGGCCACATCCAACAGCTTGGAACACCAATAGTATGGTGCTACAATGTCATAGGTAACTCCTCGATTTGGACTTCTAGAATACCAAGGGTTAATCCCTCCACATGATCCTACAACTCGACCGAGGTCTCGGCGAAATCCAAATCTTGGAGGAGCGCTCTCCCAATGTTTCTCCTCACTAGCCCATCTTCCTCCTGTTGGTGCATCATAGGTCAAATAGTACCCACATATTCATGCATGAGAATGATTTTAGTTTAGTCTCATAACATCAAAACACAAAAACATGTAGAAACTAAAAAATCAAAAAACATTTTGGTCAAACATTTACCTATAAAACCCCATTGAGCACCACTGGTAAAATCAAATTTGGATCTCCACAAAAATCCATGCATGTGTATGGATGCTCCTCAACAACAATATGTTGTCTATTGAGCCAACTAAAGAATGCAGTGGAAAAGAGAATTTTTGACTAATCCACATGTCTAGCCATCAACTAGACCCACCGTCGCATTCATGGATATCTAGGACTAACTACACCCAATGTTACATAATGTGGCTGCACCAATGCAATTATTTCTAAGGCAAAAGCAATTAAGATCAAACCATAGCTTAAATTCTTCATCTTACCACATTTTACCTTGGTCATTTGTTCTTTCAGTGAAGACATCATGACCTCACACTAATTGAATACTTTTTGCTCAAGACACTCTAGTGCATATTGCATATATGATTTGTTCCCCAGATGAAGTGTCACACTGCCAGCCAACTTTACGATTGTGAAAAGGATAATTCTCAAAGGAAAATCACTTACACCACTGATGTTTATTTTCCAATCCTTCCTAGGCTATGTAGCTAGCTGATAAAACTGTCAAATGTAATCTCTAACCAATTCACCTCCATGGGCAAATCCTGAAAGTGAGATGGGGGCACCTCGCCTTTATAGTCTGGTAAGAAAGTAAACATCATTGATCAAAATAGGGACCACTTTGTCATTTATGTGGAAATATTGATCTGTCGGATCCCATGCATGAACTAGGAACTACAATAGTTCTATTTGTTGCCCCATTCCAGACAACATAAAGTATTTGAGCAACCCACAGCTTTTGAGAGCGTCAACTATACCTAGATTATTTAGGGAAATCATTTCTTGTTCTTCATGCTCTCTTTCTGACCAAGTAATAGACATTTTGATCCAATGAAAGCCTACAATGAAACCATGAGCTTAATTATGATCCTTTCCATGCAAAAAACATGATAAATTTGGGAGCAAATAGGTGATACAGGTTTGGGAAACTCACCCAACGCATCCCAGGAAAGGATACAGTTCACTGCAAAGAACAAAACCTTCTATCTAGGTTCTCTTTAGTATAGTTTCCTACATGCAAGCCTCAATTGATCCTAAGGCGAAAAAATATAACCCCAAAGGCCCCAAAAAGCCCTAAAACTTGCATGAAACAGTAAAAGAATACCATAGAAATAAAGTGGAGGGGTAGATCTCCAACCTGGTCTAGACAGCACGAGAAATCATCCAGAGAATCTCTCCTAATTAGCTTCTGAATTTCGAGGTAAAAAATTAGCCAACAGCACAAAACTGAATGGTAAATATCAAATGATAAAAATGGCATGGTAAAAACTTTTTTTATGTTTATTTCATGTTCATTAATCGAATAAACTTTAGTATTTAACTATTTTTACTCATGAAATAGGTATATTTAATCCATTTGGTGGTGTTTTTAGTAGGTTTTATAGCTCACATGATCAATTGGAAATTTCATCTTTGACCACAAAGCATACTTTTATCTCGTTTTCAAGCTCTGTTAAAAATTGAAAAAGGAACCCCCTTGGAATCCTCTTTAATCTCTTATCAGACTCTCTAAATATGAAAAGATTATTGAGCGCTTGTCCTTTTCAGCTTGTTAATGGATTGGAAATGACATATACTCAGTATAAGTTAAACCATTTTTTGGGCTCAGATAGATTATTTAAGAAAAAGGAATACGTTGAACGAACATGGTAAATAGTTTCTCTCTCGTATTGTTTTATGGTTTTTCAGGCTTGAGAGACAAATCTACAAAAAAGAACTTGTGGATTTTTCTTTTCGTTCCTTTTCAAACTCTCTAAACATGAAAATGACCAAGTTATATTTATCATTAAACTCGTTAAAACATGAAATAGCAAAACACTTGTCGATCATGACAAGACTGATTTTCACCTTCACTAGACTCATTAATACATTACATAGCAATGGATTCACTCGAAGTGTGGAATTATACAAGAAGCTTATGTTATCCTCTTTAATCTTGATAAAAAATAAAGAGGTACTGGTGAAAAATGACTGGGGAAAATGGAAAAGGAAGTGAACCACTTTTGGTAGTAGGTCACTCTTGAACATGACACTGTCACTTCATCACCATGACCATTTGGGTTGGGCTATCAGCTTGATGGTTATCATACCATTGGTCATAGCATCCATCACATAGTTTTGGGTCAGTGCTACCAATTCATTTCAGTGTCGCTGACATGTTCAAGATAAGTCATTCAATCAAAATTCATCCTTTGCAATACCATAAACCTTCATTTCGATGACCGTTGTTCTTGAACATTGTGTCTTCAGTCGCATTCCATCTCCAAAATCATTACACTAGTTTTCTGTCATTGATCTAGGATACATCAATTCCCTCCTGCGACGAGTCGCTTCTTGTTGATAGTAGCTCATTATCCAAGAAGTTGACTTAGAGGTACCCTTCTGTACCTTGAGACTTGCATACATCAATGGCAAGTTTCTCATTTCCAGTGATAGATTGACATCACTAGGCCTTCGATCGAAATAATTTTTATGGTGTTTGACATTAAAACATCTATTCACACCATGCAAAATGTATTGTAGTACCTTGAGGACCATTATCATTATCGATGATTTCTCTCGTTTTTGTTAACAACTCAAATGATTGGCTGGTAATGAGACGATGTCTTCCCATGTTCGACTTCATATCACATATTCACATGGTTAGACTCTTACCTGAGCAAATGATTGGATGAGATAGAAGACCTTGGATGTAGTTTCATCCATCCGATCTGCGATTTCAGGAAATGTACCAAATCATTCGTACAATTGCTTTACATTGACGGTCATTTAGATCATGGGTCTATATCTGTAGACAACTGTCTATGTACTTGTAATAAAAGTTTATATGTTGACCATGGGTATGCCTTCGCTCAACAATTCATGAAAAAAATAAAATATCATGATATTATGTATTGTACTTGATACGGGTCACCAACCGCTTCGGAACCTCCTCATCACATTGTAAAGAATTTCACTTGATATTACATTTTGGACTTGATGATTTAGGGGGAAGTTGTTACAGATCCATTTTAGCACATCACTCCCATCATCTATATTAGTGTTTTAGGGCTCATCAAACCCTAATTTTAGTTGCTACATGCCCTAAACAAGTCAGCCTTTTGAATGCCTCCTTCCCCTACAGTTTCATGGCCCGAAGACATCTTGAAATGACCTCTAGATGGATTAGCACAGTTAGGCGCATGCAATGGTGTGCTACAGAGCAGTTAAGTCCATGCCAGGGTGCTCTACAGAGCACTTAGGCCCTCTTTGACTTGCCTTGGGCAAGTTTGAGCAAAATTCACACAGGGTTTGGGAATTTTTTTATCTTCTGGAGCCTTCTAGAACATTCCCAGACTTATCATCTCATATGAGCTCAAAAATGGATGAGGAATGAGTTAAGATACTTCCTATCCTCTCATCCCTTCCTCCATGTAACTAATTCTAAGTATGTAAGGCCATTCAATAGCCTCATTGATGACAAAACCGCCTTGATCTTCTTATAAATTGACCACTCATCTAAGTGATCGGGTGCTGGACTTTGATCATTGTAAGGAGATAATGTTAGTTTGAGAATTGAGACTATCGTAACTGTCATTATGTTACTAGATTGTGATGCTTATGATGTGATGTGGATGGAACCAAATATGGATGAGTGACTTCGAATCAGGCTTCATGGCTTTAATTCTTCGTTCTATTCAATAAAGTATTTGCACCTTTTTCCATATGCTTATCTTGATATGTGATGCTTATATGTGTGAATGTAGCTAATTTCATTTACCTATAATCAATAGATATTTTTCTTTGATTGGTTCCTTATCTTCTAATGATTTTTATAGGTACTTCTCAAGCATGTTCATTATGGGAAGGAGTGATAGGATCGACACAAAGGAGACAAGAGGAAAGTGAAAGTACAAGTAGGTCCTCTCATTCTCTTTGTCTTATCTACTGTTTATCGGAAAAGGTTAAAGTGCTTTAAACTGTTGTTCTAGATATAGCTCTTGTCTAGGGAATTAGTATTTATCCATAGATACCAAATTCTTCATAACAATGTTCAACATGTTCACAGGGTGGTCAAACTATTGGATGAGAAAAGCTACAAATGTTTCTTTGAGGTACAAGAGGTTGAATATATGGTTCATATTGTGTCTCATGAAGGTGTTAAGGTAGACCCTAGTAAAATTAAAGCAATTAAGTAATGGAAACTCCTGACATCCATAAAGCATTTATGAGGATTTCTTGGCTTGACATGCTATTATCACATGCTTGTTAAAAATTATGGGAGAATAGAAGCACCTCTAACAACATTATTGAAGAAAGATGCATTTTCATGGACTCTAGAAGAAATGAAGGCCACTCAACATCTTAAAGAGGTAATCTGCTAATCACCGGTCTTAGCTACGCCAGACTTCACAAAAACCTTTATTGTGGAATGTGATGCCTCATGAAATGGAATTTGTGTTTTTTTAATGCAACATAAAAGATCCATTTCTTTTGAAAGTCATCCAATAAAAGGAAAGTATTTACACAAAGCTATTTATGAGAAGGAAATGTTGGCAATACTATATGAACTTAAGAAATGGTGACCCTACCTAATGGGAAGACAATTCAAGGTAAAAATGGATCATGATAGTCTTAAATACTTTTCAGAACAAAGATTATCTTCAGAAGAGTAGAAACAATGGGTCCCAAATATGTTAGGTTATGAGCTTGAGATCATCTACAGAAAAGGGAAGAAAAATGTTGTGGTAGATGCACTCCTAGGAAAGGATGAGGATGTGGAAGCATTCCTTTGCACCATTTCTATTATCCAACCAAATTGGACAAATGAGGCAAGGGATGAATGGGAAAATGATAAAGAGGTGTGGGCACTCATTCAAAAGTTACAACAATATCGTAGTACATATGATAGATTTAGCTGGAAAAATGAGTTGGTATGGAACAATGATCACTTATACCTATGTGAGAATTCCCAACTCAAACACAAGATTATTTTGGAATTGCACACCTCTCCCATAGGAGGGCACTCAATATTTTTGAAAACTTATGACAGGGTTAAGAAGGAACCTTTTTTGGATGGTCTTAAATCTGATATTCAAAAGTTTGTGGTGGAATGTTTGGTTTTCCAACAAAATAAAGGTGAAAAAATTAAGGCCCAACATCTATTACAACCTTTATCCATTCCAAGTTAACATTTGGAGGATGTTTCAATAGATTTTATCACAGGTTTAAAAAAGTCAGAAGGAAAGAATGTCATTACGGTGGTAGTTGACAAACTTACCGAGTATGCACACTTTTGTGCATTATATCATCCATTTGAAGATAGTACAGTTTCTACTACATTTATTGAAATAATTCAAATGCTACATGGAAACCCAAATATTATTGTAATCAACAGAGACCACATTTTCATTGGAAATTTTTTGACATAATTATTTTATTTTCTTGGTACTCAGTTAGATCATAGCTCATCTTATCATCCTCAATTTGATGGGAAAGCTGAGATAGAGAACAAATGTTTGGATGGATATCTTTGTTTCTTTGTATTTGATAAACATACACAATATGGAAAATGGATGCCTCTGGCTAAATGGTGGTATAACAATTCCTTCCATATTGTAGCAAAATAGACCCCATTTATGGAACTTTGTTTATATCATCTACCGTCCATCATGTTATCACCCAAGTTGTTTCCCAAAAATTTTGAGGGAATACGACCGAGGTAACCACTAACCAGTCTGTTAGATGCAGCTTCTAGCCAATCTACATCCAGAGAGGGCTCTCTCTTTATAATTTATCTTTGTTTCAAGGTATTTTAGGCTAGTTATTATGTATAGGGTTTTGTTTTAAGTTTGATGGATGATGATTTTCAGTAAAACAAGGGTGAAAGCCTGAGAAGTTCAGTCCATTGGGATATGGAGTCTATGAGGATACACTACTAGATAAGGTTTCTTTGACAGAGGAGGTACTACAGAGCAAGATAATTAGAACATGAAACAATTTATAAACTGAAATCAGATGGACATGGAAGTCAGGGGGTGAAAGGCAATCAAGAATCTTTCATCATGCTGGAAGAGGGAAAGTGAATGAATATTTCAGGGAGCAATTAGGAATTCCATAAGTATACTCAAGGTGTAAGAACCAAGGGAAACAGGAGCAATAAATAATTCCTTCTTATGCTAGTTTCTGAAGAAAACATAAGAAACAACAAAGATTGAACATAGAGTATAGTGAAGTAAGTTCTGGGTTATTATTTTTCCCTACTATTAAGATTATGAACACAAATGATATATAAAAACACAAAAATTGTAAAACATGAGTTAAAAAGACTTATTGATCCATGAAGTGATTCAAGAATTCTACAACATAGTCCACTCTCATTAATCCCACATCCAAAGAGTTCAGTTCATCAACAACGTATTCCAACTACCTTTTATTCAGAAGAGTTCTCAGAGTTACAACAAAGTTCTAGAAGAGATATCACCAACTGCTAATACATCTCACGAGGAGGTATTTATACAAAAAGGAGTTACAAAATATCTTATGGAAAAATATCTCACAATAACTTCATTCCTCTACTTTACAGGACAAGTAAATGAGAGAAATGAATGCAGAAGTAAAAGTTGGTGCACTGGTTGTTCAGTTGGTTAGAGATATTTGACTTTTTGAATTGAGTAAGTCGGCTGGTAGCTATCCCTTTATTCTGCGTTCCTGCGTTGCTGTCCCAGCTCTTTCATCTGTGCTTGATTTTGCTTTGATGCGTTATAGTCCCAGCTTGACTCCCTTTCTCTGTTGTCTTCACCTTTATGATATATGCCATGTTTTTTTCCATTGGATTAAATGCAGATGATAAAAAAATTGGAACTACCTTGGTAAGACCTCCAACATGCTCTGCCACCATTGGTCTGTTGGCAATTGGTGTCTTTGTACTTTTATTAATATTTCATCAACTTCAGTATACCTGGAGAAGTTGGGTTGGAATTCAAAAAGATGATTTATTTCATGTGTGATATAGAACAGATTTTCCAGCTTGTCATATAAGCTATGTCCAGAGGGAAGTCCTATGTTTTCTGAAGTGCTTGATGATGCTGTGATCTAATTGGAAACATATGTATTTACCTTGTTAGCATATTGTTCATGTGTCAACAGTCTTCGATTGCTGGTTAACAAACTGGGTAGACCCTTTTGCTGCAAGACTGCAAACTTCTCTGTAAAGGCATTTATTTCCATCTGCATTTCTTGGCACTTTCTTTCCAGATTCTCTATAAAATTCCTCATGGTTAGCACCTTTTTCACTGTCAAAATAGTGCCTATTCTGTCCCTGATCTCGAGAGCTGCTAGTTGTTCCCTGGTGTCAGTGTTCAAAAAATGAATTAGTCTATTGGCCTACTGGTGGGCCCCAGTATTGCAGCAATAATGCTGCAACTCCTGGAACTCCATTCTTTAATTTTATCAACTCGGTAGTTCGTAACAAACTTGGAAGCGACGGTGTTGTATGCACAAGTACTAGCTCTTGTCGCAGTTGTCACTTGGTCAGTTGGCACAAGTCCGCTAGGAGCTTAAGCCAACTTCTATGAGCTCTTAGAAGAAGCTTTTTAACTGATGGATGAAAACTAACTCAAAGGAAGCCAATCTACTTCCCAAAAGAAACTGAAAAGAGCAAAGGAAATGGAAACCCTAGCAAACCCTAATTTTACCAACTAGCCCTATTGAAGCGAAAGAGAGGATGCAAGCTACTGAAAGAGATGCCATTGACTTCTAGGAAGGCAAAATGCATGTGTCTAAGTTATCACTATCTGAAGAACATGTTTTTATATTTTTGAATAAGTTGTTAGAATTATCATGCATGTGCTTTTAACTAGCGTTTGACTGTGCAGAGGTGGATTGGTGAGAGGAAATGCTTGCAAAAGGTTGGGAAGGTTCAAAGAGGGTCTAAGGAGTCCCTAACACCCTTCCTGATATTTCCACAAAGTTTGGATATAAAGAAACCTCATTCGTAAGCTTCTACAGGAAGTGTGTAGGGGTTCTACAGGATGTTCAAGAATTTCTACAGGATGTTCAGAAATTTCTAATGGATGTTTAAAAATTGGATTTTAGAGGATGGGTGAGTGAGGGAAGATGCATGAATGGATATGGAGGTAGGATAGGGGTGTAAAGTGACCCAGGGACTGGTGGATGGAGCTGAGGAGTGGCAAGGATGGTGGGATTTGTTCAAGGAAGACTGAAGCAATGTTGCACAAAAATTAGTGTTTTGGGACTAAATGGCAAACGTGAGGCAACGATTTTAAGTAGAGGGTGGAGTGGATGGTGCTAATGGAGAATAAGCAGATGAAGAAGTGGTACAGGTGCTTTGCAAGTCGTTTTTCCAATCTGAACCAACAAAGACTCGTAAATTCAAAGACCTAGTTACGTTGACCTAATATGCTAGCTGCTAGTAAAGAGAATGAACAGAAGTGTGACCTGCAATGAAACCATGTATTTTATCTCATGCAACTAAGAAAAAAAAGTATGAACTTGTAACCAACTTCTACACATGAAAATCAAACACTAGTGATTGCATGGAAAAGCAAAATCAGTGT
Organism: Pinus taeda; assembly: GCA_000404065.3. Classification (NCBI taxonomy): domain Eukaryota; kingdom Viridiplantae; phylum Streptophyta; class Pinopsida; order Pinales; family Pinaceae; genus Pinus; species Pinus taeda. The sequence continues at coordinate 110,771 of APFE030158498.1, forward strand.
TTTTGTGGGCAGCAAAGTCATCCTAGTCACAACTCCTGATCCCACTAAGGGAGAGGTGAAACCACAGATGTTTGATGGCCCTCTTGAAGCTTCTTATGTTAACAACCTATCAACTAAATCTGAGCATGAAAATCTATTTTTCTCATCAAAAACAATCTAAATAACAAAACAATATTTAAATCTAAATAGCAGATTTTATTCTAACAATGCAACAAAGACACATGAAAGTAAACAAAGGAAGTACTGGGCACTTGAGATGGGCCCAACCATAAGAGCTACAGCCTCCTAAGAGAAATTAGAGCTGGTGCAAAGCTGGATTCATCTTTATTGAGCAAGAAATCTTACATTCCAAAAATTGTCCACAAGGAGAACTTGAAAATGTGTTGAAAGCAAAGCTAATCTGCTGCCTAAAAATCGAACTACAAAATGAATACAAAATGACTAACTATTGGCTAACCAAAATGACTAACTACTAGCTATCTACTGGCTAGCTACTATCTATAAAATGGCTAACTGAAATGAGGCCCTAAGCCCTCTTATTTATACAAATT